>JAPYZM010000362.1:0-34153 GCA_030522845.1 Psyttalia concolor | reverse complement strand
TACTTTTCCGACACAGCGTGATGAAAAATATTGTTCGTAACACGTGAAAAAAGTGTTTTTTTTTCACTTGTTACGAAATATACTATTTCATCACGCTGTATCGGAAATAGTATATTTCTCACCTAGGGAGGTAAAATAAAGGAGGCTTACTCACGTGCAGAATTACCGCCCGAGCCGAAGGCGAGGGTTTTTCTCCCCGCCGTGGAGAAAAGTAAGTTTTCTGTCACTCTCCGCTTCGCGTCGAGTGACTGAAAAGTGCTTTTTCGACACATTGAGATGAAATAGTTTAGTATTTCGTAACAAGTGAAAAAAAATAGTTTTTGGCGAGTGGGAGGTTTTGACGAGCCGAAGGCGAGTGATATAATCCCACGAGTGAAAACCACTTTCAAAGAAGATTATATTCGGTTCTAATTTTTTATCGATTTATGGAGGTGGAAGAATAAAAAAGAGTTGTCAAATTTTAATGGAAAAAAAATCCGTGCAAAAGATCAATGGACATTCGGACTCGTCGTTGTCATAAATTCCAGACATTGAACGCTCCGGGTGATAAGAGCATTCATAATAAATATAGGCAACAAGTTGCAGGAGACGAGCTCCCGAGTTTTGTTTGAACGCGAGTACCAAAGGCGAAGAGGGCTGACATTCGCCACTACATCACACCCGTCTCTCTTTTACGTGTCAACCCTCTGGTTTACATTGGTATACTCGCTCGCTCTCTGGTAGCTACTCCGCCACTCAGTCATCCCTTTGAAAAAGGAATAACTGCGAGCGATTCAGGGGATAAAAAAAACACCTCACTCCGACACGCTATATCCCGGTCTGCCCCGTCCCGTCGTGTTTCCCTCGTCTGCAGGACTTTTTACGTGGGTTTTGTGGAGCGGATGAACATCGAGAATAATCAAAAGTTTCGAGCAAATTGATTTATCACCTGTTTCCCAATCCCCTAAACTAAACAAATGCAATATGGAAAAGAAAAAAATGCCGGAATAGACTGAAAGAACGGACAAATATTCTGAAAAAAATTAATAACAACAAAAATTCATAAGATTAATTTATGAATGACAGCTCCACTAAAATTATAACAAGTTGTCATTCCAAAGTGAGCCTTGTCTCGTATTTTATTTGCTAAATATTCTTAACAATTCGAAATTCAATAAACTTTCCCTCAATTTTGAAATTTTACGATTTTCCTCTTCTGAATCAAATTTTCTTATTTCTACATAAATAAATTGTCTCTCCCGACATTTTTTTACTCTTTCCTCAACTGCGATTTTTTTTCAATTTCTATCCAATTTTTTTCTATTTAAATTTTCCTTTCTCCGTTATTTTAATTTTCTAATGACGCAACGCTAGTCCCCAATTTAATACCCTCAAATAACCTCTCGCCAAATCTAAATTACGTCTATATCATTCTCACCGACAAACAGATGAAAATTTCACGCAACAAAATCATTAAAATTTCATAAGTAATTTCCCAGCGAGCCCACTAAAATGTCCCCAATAAAAAGTAAACTACAAACGAAATAGCATTAACGTCCCATAAACCAAGTAAGCTTTGACATTCATTAGGGAGCCTGTGAGAATTCATACAGGCAGTTGAACCAGCTGTATATCCCCCGGTATTTCCAAAAGCCAGACGCAAAACAAGCACAAGTACACAAGAGCTACACGGGCGATTTACGAACGCATAAAATTCCCTCGCCCCTTCCGCCCCCCCCCTCTCCCAGCTCAACCTACCACCCCCATCCAACATCGTCGAGTAACCCTGGGCACTTTTGGCCCAGCAAGTCGGTCCAAAATGAAATTACACATTGCACTCTCACCCCCTGAATTCTTTACCCAAGTACGTGTACTTCTGTCTCGTGTTTTAATTTAATCTAACTTTTGAGGATTATAAATTGGTTTCTTCTCCCAATTTCCCGGGCCCGGGCTCGGCGCCTCTAACGATTCGCCGTTGATTAAAATAGCGCATGAAATGAAGTGGAAGCGGTGGAAAATGAATGGGAAAAAAAATTCTTTGTTGAAGTACAGAGAGAGAGAGAGAGAGAGACAGATTAATGATTGAGTATTGTGATAGTATCGAGGCCTTTATCGACTCAATTGAACATAAAACGGAATCGCGCACGTGAACAAGAATGGACACGTGCGGAGGGTATCATACAGTTGGAGCAATATATATCATTTGTATTGTTCGATAAAACGATAGGGAATCGCATAACTTGTCGTATTACATTGCGAGGATTGGGTTTCACGGGCGGCGAGGGGGTTGGATTGGGGTGTACGTCACATCTACTTGCTGTAATAAATGGTACGAGCTGTAATGAGGGTACGCCTCGGTGAGCCGACTCGTTAAATTTTTTGTTTCGCCCGGCGCAATCTCGGTGGAAAAATATATCATAAATTGTTGGTTAAATCCTGTGGCTATGGGCGGGCTTAATTCCTAGGTTTTTAATGAGTTTTTTTGTCCCGTTTCGGGAATTTATTTTGTCAGTTTTGCCGGGGAGAATCAATGATAAGTGAGCTCATATTTTATTGTTAATTAGATGGAGGAAAATTCTCGGGTTTTCAATTCAATAGTGAGGGGTGAATAAATTTTACTGAGACATTGGGAAATTGTTCACGGAAATATAGATAAATTTTATTAAGGAGTTAACAGATTTTACTGAACGGTTGGATAATTTTCCCCAAAATAATTACTTATTATTCATTGCTAATGAATTTTCCTCTTCGCCGGTTTACCAATTTTCCAGAAATCTAATTTTTTTCAAAATTAATAGGGACTTAAATTCCCCACCCATTTCTCACATTCTTCAACGTAACTCAATTCAAATTCCAAATTTACAGATCGAGTTTAATTGTATTTCAGATCTATTTCAAATTGTCGGAGACTGGTTAGCATATCGAAACAATTAATATTTACGTTAAATTGAAAATATCTCGCAGGACAGAGGAGGAAAACAAAAAAAGGGAGGGGGGGGGAGGGGGCGAAGCGTTTACTCTAGAGTATGGGCACGATCCCCCGGATTTCGACAGTTAGTTGCTCAGTTTATTTTTCAAACCGAATTTTTCCAATATTGAAAACAAAAAAAATAGTCGAGGCAGTTTCGCCCAAATTGAATGACCGGGAATTGATCAGCTGAAAAACTCTGCGAAATAAAAACAAAAAATTTTGTTATTGCAAAAAGAGAACGACTCTTTTAATCACTTGAAAAAATAATATGATTTGAACAAATGTTTTGAAAAAATTAATTTAACTGTTTCGCCAGTGACAGCAGAGAAATATCAAGCGAACCGCACCGATGGAAAAAAAAAACCTCCCATAAAGATGAAAGAGTATCGATGAATTAAATAGACAAGGATTCCCAGAAATGTCGATAATGGAGCCCTGCGGGAACGAAGGGTACAGGGGAGGACAGGTGTATACGCAGTGGGATTTCATGCACAGGGATATCCACAAATAGTTGGCGCCAACGGGATCGTGAAAAGGCTGCCCCGCGCCGCCCCCTTTCGAGACCCCACACCGCACAAGGTCGTGCGACCCTCTACGTGTCTCCGGGATCACAACTCCACGTACGACAGTGAAATCAGGAGGCTCAAAGCACACGTAGCATTTCGATATAAAAAGACGAGTAACAGCCAGACAGGCGCCATCACCGTAAAAATAAGAAACAGACGGAGGGGGGGAAAAACGAGAAGAGCCGTTTACCATTTCCCTCATCTCTCGATTTTTTCTAAGGGTGAGATGAGGGGATCGGGTTCAACGAGAATAGTCAGAAGTTTCGAATAAATTAATTTATCACCTGCTGTCCAAGCCCAGTATGTACTGCAAAAATCGAACTTTTTTTTAGGAATTTTTAAGAATTTCCAGGAATTCATGGACTTTTGAATTCCGGGTAGATTTTTCGGGAGATTTTTCGTCCAGTAAAAAATGCAAAATTTGAAATTAAAGTATTTAAAATCTGTTTAATTAATCAGTAAAAATTCATAAAAATGGAAATATGTCGTAAAGTGTACTCGAAATCAAACATACCAATTTGTTTTTAAATATTACTATTTTTGTAACATTAAATATTAGGAGAAAGAAATCACTGCGAAAATAAGAAACAGAGGCGGGAGCAGGAGGAAAGCCTTTTCCCATTTCTCTCATCTCTATTTTTTCGAGAGGATGAGGTGAGAGCTTGAGGTTCAGCGAGAACAGTCAAAACTTTCGAATAAATTGATTGATCACCTGTTGTCGCAGCCCCGTATGAATTTAAAAAATCGACAAGTCCTCAAATAAAGAATTAAAAAACCGAAAAATTCCATTTTATTCCACTGATTAATAGATTTTCGAAAATATCTGCCTGAAATTCCTGGCAGATTTTTTCCAAGAATTTTAATCAACTAAAAATTCAAAATTTAACCAAGAAGATGAGAAATTTTTTAAGTCAGTTCAATCAATCAATAAAAATTCATAAAAATCGAAAAACTCCCCAAAATTATAACATACAATAGACGGAGTTCCAAAATAAAGAAACGAATTTAGAAAAATATTCGTATTTTTGTAAAACTGGTAATGTTCATCCCCGACTCAACGAGAAAAAAAAATGAGCAAAACCGTTGGTTCTTTTCCCCTCCCAATTTTTCCCAAGGGTGGCCCGACGGGGTGAGGTTATTAAGGGGGCCACTCAATTTCTTTTTTCTCGTCTTTCGGAAAAATGCACCACTTGAACATCTAGTCGTACCATCCAACCGCCAGGAGACTGCGATGGGGGAGTGTAGGGAGGGAGGAGGGTGGCAGGGGGTGAGGGGGTAGGAGGAGGAGGTAAACCTGAGGGAGAAAATTTTAAACATGGCGGGTGCCGAACAGTCAGGCGCACCACGCATCGATCAATAGCGCCTTGTTTAATATCAGTTCTCAAACTCCTCTGTACAGCCCACGTCAAGACTCTACTCTCAATTGTACCGTCAATTTTACATGAGAAAATGTAATGAAAAACAACAGAGACTAGACGATGGTCTCAAAGATCGAGAATTCCATAAAAAAAAATTTCTATGGTTTTTCGGTGACGCTGAGCTCACTCAGAAATTGCGTCCGCGGTGGAGAGTGGATCTCTTCCATTTTTTTTGTTGTATTTTTTTTTATTGAAAAAAGAGAATACGCGGACTGAAACGTGTAGGATTCACGGATGAAGTGATGCGGAGGGTTGTTTCTCGTACGTAGCCGGCGGGGGATAAACACGAGAAATGTTCAAAAAGGGATGATCGTAAACATCGCCGGGCGTTCAAGTGCCTCTCAACTACGAAACCACCCGGTACAGAACCCACGCCACTTCCGGACTACACCCGCCCACCCCTTGGCACCTTCGGGGCCGGGAGCCGGAGGGGGTGAGGTTCTCTTTAGTGTCCCTGGGGTGGGACAGATGTAGTTGTATTGGGTGGCTGCATATTTCTATCGCCGTTCGACTGGCAAATGGCTCTTCAATAATACACTTGTATTTGGTTTTTTTTTTTTCGAGCGGGGGAGGTTCTGGGGGATTGTGGTGGACTCACCCTTGTTGTCCCTTTGCCTCGGCCTCTCCCTCGTTCTCTGAATGCACCTTCTCCCGTTTGTAGGTGATACAGATGCTGGAAAAAAATAATTAAGCGATTAGTGACAATTGTTGTCGTATTTTCATTAAATTTATTGCATTTTTTTATTAGCACGTCAATGAAAATAATATTCAGCGTTGTTCGTTGGAAATATAACACTGTTATAATACTTTGTTCATTATTGGCACATTAAACCTTTAGTGTGTAGAAATACGACTAAATAAAGAAACAATTTTTTTTTAGTTACAATAATACAATTCATTAAACATAATTATTCTCTGGTGGAGAATTATTGAATTTAATTTTGCATCTGGAAACAAAAATTAAGTACATCATTTTTCATTAATTCTGTTGTGAGGATAACTTTTTTATACTTGTCATTTAAATTTTCGAAAAATTGTTCTTAAATTTAAAAAATAGAGAGATTATTATCAACTCTAGGAAAATTTTATAATTGATTAAGGATGTAATAACAATTATTGAAATTAATTGTAATTGGATGCGCAAATTAAGTAAAGCAATTCTAATTAATTACGATGGCAATGTCGATAACAAAAACGTTTAAATAATTGTCGATAAAACAGTGGATAAAGCGCTTTTTATCGCGGAAGATAAGAACATTCTGTGTTACCCACGGAAGATGAAAAAAATGGGTGGAAAAAAAATGTACGAACGGTGGATAAAGAAGAAACTCATCCGCCCGGCGACGATAACTTGAAAAGCCACCTTCCCCGCGCAACAAAAAACCACTGGCGCCTGCGCAGAACAACTCCCGGCGAAATTGATTTTTTTTTTGCGCGCCCGGCGCGCACAAAATTGAATTACGCTCAGAATGAAATTCACTGAACCGCGACGAGAGATGCCTGAATGAGAAGTGAAGTTCCTGCATTCTACTTCCCAAATTTTTTTATCAAACCCCCCTCTCTCTAACTTAATCAAGAACCCAACGGATAGGCTCCAGTCGTTCGAGCACAAAAAGCGAATTCAATATCGCGCCACTACTAAATCAATTTGTGCATTGATAGATTTCGTTATATATTAATTAGATCTGCACCCTAAAAAAACCAACGGACTATTTAACAGTTCAATAAATTGGCAGATCGTGGACCAATTGTCGTAAACAATAGGATGATTTCTAATAATTAACAATTAGAGAACAATAAAATACATTTCGCTTGAAGATCTCGAGAAAACTCAAGAAATTTAATGACAAAAAATAAGATAAAACCAGATTCCTCCCACGAATTTCTCCCTTACAATTTATTGCTAAATAAACAACCCTCCCCATAATATTCCAATTAACCCCAAAATAAAATAAAAAATCTCTGAAATCTCCCGCACTCCTCCAAAATTATCCCCAATAACCGCTCGCGCCCCACCTAAAAAGTGCTCCGAAAACCCCAAAACCCCCAAAAGAAAAATCCCATAAAATTTTACCGACGTCTTTCTGCGATTCTGCGCGTTCTCCTCCTGCGCTGCATCCGAAAAAAAAGGGGGAAAAAAAATTCTCTTCCACTCAGCTTCAGATGCACGCGTGGACGATTACGGTCTAATTCCCTTGTACGCATCTCTCCCATGTATCCCGGAGAAGGCCCCAGCATCCCACATAACCTACCTGCCTTGCTAACCCACTCTCGCATACTCTCACTCATCCTCCAGCCTTTCACTGCGATGTCGCACCCAGCATAAGTATCCGTGTCGCGGGGATAAATGAGCCCACGCTCGACAGACAGGGGTTGCCCCAACGCCTCCACGCACGCATTTTTTTTATCCAACAAGGTGCCCCCCCGCCCCTCCTCCCACCCCCCCAAGCAGCCAACCCTCTCCCTCCCGATGCACCCTCATCTCCTCCGTTCACTCGGAATTCTCTCATCCAACTTACTCTCACCCCCAACGAGGGAATCCTCCCGCGTGAAACCAGAGGGACACAAGTGCAGGGCAAATGTCAATATCGACACTCTGTGATACAAAAAGGAGAGAATTCCGGGGAAGGGGTGGCGACGGGGGGGGGGGGGGCTGGCGATAATCAGGGCGTAATTAATTGACAAGGAATTCTCCTGACGAGTTGAAACGCCCAACATCTTTTTTTTTTCGAACCCTCTGGCACGGAAGAACAAATCGCAGTAGCTTTGAGACCGCTAGGCAGGCCTTACCCCTCGTAATGAGTTAGTCACTAGGTTAATGCACGTTATCATGGAAAAAATGGGTTTTCATGTAAAAATAAGGCCTTTGAAAAATTCAACCCTCCGGGCAGTTATATGCTTGATTGGCATCACTCGTGTCAGCCGTCCGGAGACCAGTGATGATTAAGGACGTTTTTTCGTCATTCATGAAAAATAATTTTTGGTAAATTGCGATGACTACAATGGGGATAGTAATTAGGTAAATATTAATGAAGTATTGTTAAAAAATGGTTCTTCAAATGGGGGATATATTTTTCAGAATTTTTTGTCGCATGCAACATTCATTCAAATTTCGAGAAAAAAATTGAATTGAATTTTTTTTTCATCACACATGTCAGAATAGCATATTTCGTAACAAGGGGGAAAAATGGTTTTTGGCGAGTGGGAGGTTTATATCACTAGCCGAAGACGAGTGATATAATGCCACGAGTCAAAAACCACTTTTTTCACGAGTTACGAACCTAATTTTTCATCTCAATGCGTCGAAATAGTATATTTCGTAGCAAGTGAAAAAAATGGTTTTTGGCGAGTGGGAGGTTTATAGCACGAGCCGAAGGCGAGTGATATAATCCCACGAGTCAAAAACCACTTGTTTCACGTGTTGCGAACAATATTTTTCATCTCAATGTGTCGAAAAAGCACTTTTTAGTCACTCGACGCAAAGCGGAGAGTGACTGAAAAGTTACTTTTCCGACACAACGTAATGAAAAGGTACTCCCCCAACGGGGCCTACGGCTCCTGGACCAGATTATAATTTGAGTTTATGGAGCCTAATGACGAAATCACTGATGTTCTTAATTTTTTGTTACGTTTCATCCGTAGATCTCTCCAAAAATCATATTTCTCAGTATTTCCCTCTTCGTCCTCTACCCTCGGCCGACACTGCGTGATGAAAACTTACTTTTCCGACACAGCGTGATGAAAAAGTACGTTTTCGACACATTGAGATGAATAATTATGTTCGTAACTCGTAAAAGAAAGTGGTTTTTGACTCGTGGGATTATCCTTGGGATCGCCTTCGGCTCGTGCTATAAACCTCCCAGTCCCCAAAAACCATTTTTTTTCACTTGTTACGAAATATACTATTATTTCAGGGGGTGGAATAGCCAATGAAATTGAAATGAATAGTTAAATATTATATCTGAGGGCGATCCAGTCCAGGGGTGGGGAGTGTTATGGTCACAATGTTAAGGAAACAAATAAAATAATAAAAATTTTTTTTTTCAATATTTCAAGAAAAAATGAAATTGTTGATGTCAAAACAGCGCCTCTAAAAAATTCATCCCGTCTATCAACGGATAATTGCGCGAACTCCTGTCACTCGTCCAGAGACAACAGATGATTAAGGCAATTCTCCCATTCAAAATGCTTTTTAGTTATTTATCTCCATTAATGATTTATGTTATGTGACGTGAGCGGGAATAAATGGAAAAAAAGATAATCGTGCTTCTGTAAAATTGCTTCGGCATACACGACGGTATACTCGACGACACTATCAGTACATTCGGATCTTTAATTCAACGTGAAAGTTTCCAACCCCGGGCTCGCGCCGTCATCGGCATTCGACATGCGCTCGTTTTCCTCGTTATTTTATTTTATTTACAGATATTCATCTTCTTTTGGCGTTAGCCGCATCGCTTTAACGTACACCAGCGACTATAACTTCAAATTGTGAATTATTTATTCTTTTGAAGTTGTTTGTCGATTTGTTGAGATTGTTGGGCCGTTGTTGATGGCATTTTGCTTCGGCAAGTGGGGACCTTGGAATACGCGAAAGAAGTAGCCAATTAGAAGCACGCGCTCCCGCGCGCAACTCTCACAGGCGCTCGCAAGCCAACGGAACAGCAGCTGTCAATGATTCGACGATAAGCTAATTAAAATATTTCGTAAGTACTGAGTTTGGTGGCTGGTGGGGGCAAAAAATTGAAGTGAATATTCACCAGTACCGTTCGACAGATGCCGGTGGAGTGATAGTGGTAGATCGGGTGTTGGAAGATATCGGTATATAATTTTTTCGGGTTTTTAATTGCCCCGAGTTGACGAATAAATTTGCAAAGTTCACGCGGTGTGAATAATTTTCAATTGCCTCCGTCAATTTATTTAATCAAAATTATACATTAATCTAGAGAACTTTTATTAAGGAGTCGATGAATTTTACCGACCACTTGGACAATCCCCGAGCGTAATTTCTACTGGATTTTTTTATCCGTAGACGGAAAGAAATATCCAATAAAAATTACGGAACAAGTCACGTAATCTGTCAGCTAAGTTGAAATTTCGCAGAAAGTACGCAATTCCCACGTAAAATTTTACCTTCTGTTCCGTAAAAATTACTCATTTGCCTGACACATCAAACTTAACCGCCTGGCGGAAATTTTCAGAAACGCTCCGTCATTTTTGTGGAACTTCTTGTAGAAACTTACTGTTGGAGTTTAAGTTCCAAAAAAATTACGTGACTTTTCCGTACATTTTCAAAGATGCAACAGACTTACTCTTTTTAATTCGTACAAAAATGTATGAAAAGAATCTTGGCGTGCGAATTACGTGACTTGTTCCGTAATATTTCTTAAACTTTTATCTCCGTGTATGCAATAACCAATTTTCAACTCAAGTTCACTCTTTTTTTTTGGAATATGCGTTATAATTAATTCATTTTCCGTCGACGTTTCACATATTAATGTTTGATTCTCTCCTCGAAAAAAAATTTATGACTATAAAATTAACAATGGGAACTCCGTCAGCTGTTATTTACCCGTATTTATTGTTCCACGATATCGACCATTTGGCTCAAATTGATGTCATCTAGGTACGAGGACCTTGGAGTTGAGCCGTGAGAAAAAAAAAATAGGAAAAACCAATTTTTCCCAGCACATTTTTCTCCGGGTGATCGATCAAACCGGGCCGACCGCCCTGAAAATATATTTCATCCCTGAAAATAAATTCGTCTAGACGTGAGGGCCAGATGTCGCACTCGGCAGTGACACAATGCAACAATGTGCAGGCAAACTGCGGAGACAGAGATTGACAATCGAAAGTCGATATTCCAGTGGGGGAGAAAAACACCAGAAAGTATAACAGACTCGCGGGAAGCGTCTGGATATGAGGATTTTTTTTACCAAAAACATATCTTCCGTTTTGCTGTCACCAATCGATTCTCATTTTTGCCAAATACGAAAAAATAAAACGGGGTTAAACAATTTTTCAAAATACCCATAGTAATAATTTTGTCTCAACAAAATCCAAATTCTTTATTAAATAACATTTTTCAAAAATCTCTCCCTTACTTCATCGACCCTTAAATCGCAGAGCGAGGGGAAAGTAATTGTCAATGTTGTCTGGAAATGAGAAATGATTGCAATGGGGATTGTAACCCGGGGAGGAGCCTACGAAAAATAGGAAGAATGGATTCGTGAATGGCAGTGAGATGTCATTAATTTTCGGCCACGAAATAATGCCGATAATTTTGAATTATTATTCCACCGGGTAAAATGACGGCTGTCGATTGTTGCGGTTGCGGCCAAATCCACTGGAATATTCCATCAATAAAGACGTCATTTTGTATTATCCATTATTCGCCGACGTATGTCAGTCATTGCGTCAGAAAAAAAAGCGAAAAAGTCGAAATAGCAAAAAATATTCCCAACTGGGAAGGGAAAAATAGTGAACTCAATGGACTTATGTTCCATATTTTATTGCAGAACTCATTTTTCCTGGAATAAAAAAAGCAAGGGGTGACCGAGCGGCTGGGGTGATTGGTTATTTTGAAAATGGCTCGGTTCGTTGACCCGATTTAAAAGCAAAATTAAACAAACCTTATCCTTCCGGCGTTATTGCGGGCGGCGGAATATAACAACCTGTTTTCTAACCGTTCCAAGGGGTTCTAATGAAAGCAACGGCTCTTTCGGGGGCTCGCGAGGCAGCGCGCGCCGGCCATCTGTCGTTGAAGAATGAAATGGTTTTGTTGGAATTAAAGTCAGCTGAGTTGCTTCAGCACCCGGTACAGGGTGTATCAATTTTTGCGATAGTCAATAATTGAATGGGGAAAAATGGCGGGATATATTTCCATAGACTTTTATTTTCTGCACCGAGGGAATAATTTTTTTTTTTAACAAATGATATGGAAGGTAAATTAAGCCCAACTAACAATTTATTGTTGATGCCTAAATTAGGTAAGCTTCTCTTGAAATAATTTATGTTTAATTCCAAGGATCTTTGTGTCAATAATTATCAACCAAACAATACTTGGATTTAATGAGAGATCTTTCTTGAAAGAATGTTTTTCCCTTTGGGGAAGAGTTGTTTCCTATTTTTGGAGAGAATAAAATCCAGTAATTGCAGGGGAAAAACGATTTTTCGGTCTTTTTCATTTCACCGGGCGTGAGGAAGGTTAAATTCCCGAAATTTACATATAAAAGTTAAATTAAATTGATTGAGTGGATTAGTACGGAAAATCCCATTAAAAAATGTGTAGCGAAGGGTCGAAAGCATTTTCGTCGAGTGCATTTTACATATTTTTTCAAACCCCGTATTATCTCAGTAAGGAATAATATTAGGAGAAATTATCAGTAGAATTGTTTTACTGCAAAATTGATAAGCTACAAAAATGGTCTTATAACATTATATCCTAAAACCACTCCTTACTGAGTAAATCCAGGGTTTACAATTATAGCAAAAATACTTATTTCGTTTTACCACTTCGCTACAGAATGAATTCCCGAAAAAATTGTTTTAAAAAATAAGAAAGTCGTGATTGCACTCCAAACAAGTCCCGCTCCTTCCCCTGTTATCTCCTCAAAACAGATTAAAAAAATTATAACACAAAATCTCGTTACAGGCTTCCTCAACCCCCCTCCCCCGGGGATAACTAAAAAATTATAATAACTGAGTAAACATACGTCTTAAAATTCCCCGATAGCCAGTGCATTCGCGGAAAAAGGAGAAAGCGTCGCGCTGATCCTCCGGACGAAGGCCTCCACCTCAAACCCATACTGTACAGCGTCGAAAAAAAAAGCAAGTACGAAAAAAAAAAAGAAAAAGAATATAGACTTGATGTTAACGGCTTTAATAATTATTTTTACAACGTTTCCGAGTAATACGGCGTTCATCGTGGTCGTCGTTTCGCTCGGGCGCCTCGCAGCTGGCCCTGACAGTGGTGCCTTCTATATATTCGTGTATACGAAAGGCATGTACGCGAGTCAGACCTCGAAAATGTAGAGTTTTAAGGGCGTAGCCGCATACGAAAATGGAGCAAAAAAAAAACTAACCAACTCTCACTAGTGCATACGGTGGGGTAACAGTATGTGCTTGGGCAGGATGCACGCCTTTTTCCCGTCAAACTGCCACGATACCGAGGGAACAAGCAATGTTTATGCTGGAAACATTGCATCTAGCTTTTCAGGAGTGTTGACGACCAACAGCAGGCGCTCGTACCGACTAACTCCCCTAGCGCCGGCGTAATTTAGGGCCCGATCAGGGTTTATGGGGATTCCACGAGTATTGACAGTGATAGCGACTTTTGGCGAAAAGTCCGCATGGCTGAATGAATCCTCGGGGGAACTGATTGTCCCCGATTGCTGTTGAAAATTGTGAAAATACCTGACCCGGTATTTTGAGAACAATTTTTTACTGCGTGAGCGAGCATTTTCAGCCACTTTGGCAGACAAATCTTATTCAGCCCTTGAGGAGAGGATCAGACAAGCAGTTTCCGCGTGCTTACAACCCTCGCTTTCCTCCCCAGGTGAGAAATGTAATATTTTGAAAATTCTTTCGACCGAACTCGGTATTCTCGAAGAATTGATGTCTAATTCTGTCTAGAATTCCTCATTTAGTTGGATACAAACAAAAACGCTTGATATTTTATCATTTGCAATTGGTGAATTATAAAAATGTTGTATTCGAAAATATTCCATTACTAGTTCATGTTTAAATATGAGAGATTATGAAGCAGGACAAGATCCTTTCACTGACTTTCGGAAGGAGTTTAAAGCTTAATAATTTAAAAATCCATGGAATTCGGTTGTTGACATTGTTCAAATGATCTCCTGGGTCAACAGAGCCAGGGCCAATCACGATAGTTTAGCAGAATCGCTGCACTGAGGGAAAAATCTTCTTTTGACAAAGACGATGTACTTACGGTAAGAAAATATGTTCTTGTCAATCTTCAAACTTTGGAAATCTTCTGATGAATGAATCCAGTTCCAGCGCAGCACATTCAAACTTTGGACACAGAAACTTATACTCTTAGCATAAAAATGGGTCTTCTTGACCATGATACACAACTCTTTTCTGTACGATGATTGGTAGTTGGGAGAAGTAACCAAAAGTTACAGTCAGATGAATTTCTCATTCCTGACGATTTCATATGTTCTCAATGCGATTACTCGTCATCTCTAACGAAGAAATTCCTATTTTCATTAGATAACTAATTCCTTCATTATCACATCTAGTATATAGAAAATTGGTCTCAAGTGTCACGCGCTTTGCACAAGATATCACGAAATTGACATGTTGGAAGAAAACAAAATCTAAATAAAGTGCAGATTATATGAATCTATGACGAGGACTTCTTTTCTAGTCTCGAGAATACCAGAAAGTTCGCTCGGTATAAGAGAATCCCACTTGTAGAAAAAGTTTGTCTTATCAATACGACAACTGAATGATTGATAAGCAGACTTTACGATATTGAAAATTAACAAGAGGATATTTTCTTTCACCAAGTATATTTTCTTTGTCAAAAGAAGATTTTCCCTCAGTGTGGTGCGAATTGGGATCTAGAAGACTTTTATCAAGACATCAACAACTTTTACTGAAGCGGTAATTTTCCTCGAGTGGCCAAAATACGACACGATTATATAACCGATCGGTAATTTTTCCTGAATTTATGCTATAGGTGCCCGTAATCACGCGATTCTAACCTCGTTTGGCTCGGTTAACTCGCGGATTACGGGCACAACGACATAAAATATTGTATGAAACTTGTGAGTTATAGTGTTTTTTGGCTCGTGGGATTATAATACTCGCCTTCGGCTCGTCTTACAACCTCCCACGAGCCAAAAACACAATAACGCACATGTTGCATAATATACTATTTTCTTTTGCGTATGCGACTCTTAGGGGGAAAGATCTTCATTGCTGAATGGCTAAGTATTTCTAGTTTTCCCGGAACAACCCCTGAGCCCCACAAAATTATCTCTGTAAATAGAAACTCGCAAATAACACGGAATGATAGGATTCATTGCTCGCTCCACTTGGTCCGTCAGTTATATCCCAATCGAGGCTGTCATTTTATTTCTGTAATGCAGGTGTACAGAAGTAATGGGGCTATCAGTGAAGATCTGGAAAATCAATGATAACCATCTTCAAGATTTTGCGTGGTTCATTAATGCCGCATTGAATTTTATTTTTGAGAGCTCAGAGGACCACCATGGGTGCTCGTCAGGGCTGATGATGACAGTCGAAACATTCTCAAGTTGGTAGAGATGATGAACAGACGGTGTCAGGGACAGGGATATATATGGTGCACATGGCCCGTATGGTATTTGACATTTCTTTTCTAGAGTAAATTATTTACGCGCTGGAGCACAGCTTTGAAAGAGTTGATGAGCAAGGTGGCGGAGAAAAAAGGGCTGTCTTACATCTGACGAGACAGTTCAAGTCAATCATATCTCAATTGAGAAAATCTGACAACTTCTCCTCGCTTCGAGATTTTTTTTTACCAGGTAATTAGAAAAATTTGAGCTAAAATTCCTGCCAAAATGTCAGCCGCTATTATTCAGATAATTATTCGCATGATTTTATTCCTGTTACGCTGTCAAATTTTAACGAGTCCTTGAAACAACGTAATTCAACAATGTCCGAGAAACTAATTACCTCCAGATATCGCTGTACCTCGGAATTCACCAAGAAATGTTGAATATCAATGACAGGAAACGATCCTGCTGCGGTCTTCAAAGCACCAGATGTTTACGGACCTCGAAAAACCATCCGGTGTCATCAAATATCATTTCTAAACCGTCTTTACGTCTGCGAGTGAATTAATTTCCATGAGCATGTCAAATTTTCATAATTCTCCATGATATTTATAGATATTTTAAAAAAAGAGACACATGTTGTACACTGAGAGAACAAATTCAATTTTGCAAATGAAATATTTTTTTCAAATTCATCAACGATATGATATTTAGTATAGTAATTTGGAAATCGTATTAACACATTTAAATTTTGTGATGTCGCAAAAGAGATAATTGTTACGATCCATAAATAAAATAAATGAATTATTGTACACTGCCTTAAGTTTTCATTTAATTTTTTAAAATTGTTTTTTGCGAGTGGGAGGTTTATATTACGAGACGAAGGCGAGTGATATAATCCCACGAGTCAAAAACCACGTTTTTCACGTGTCACGAACAATATTTTTCATCTCAATGTGTCGAAAAAGCACTTTTTGTCACTCAGTCCGTAAAGCACTACTTCACGGCCGCGAAGCGGCCGTGAAACACCGCCCACAGACGTCGTGACAAAAAATATTGTTTGACACTAGGC
The DNA here is from genome assembly GCA_030522845.1 of Psyttalia concolor. Classification (NCBI taxonomy): domain Eukaryota; kingdom Metazoa; phylum Arthropoda; class Insecta; order Hymenoptera; family Braconidae; genus Psyttalia; species Psyttalia concolor. The sequence goes on along the minus strand of JAPYZM010000362.1, from coordinate 17,858 downwards.
TGTGAACCTCATATGGTTACAGAACTCACCTTCGGCTCGTTCTGTAACTTGATATTCGCCAGAAAAGTTCTTCACGGCCTAGTGTCAAAATGTACTATTTCAGTCACTCGACGCGAAGCGAAGAATGACTGAAAAGTTACTGTTTCGACACAGCCTCATGAAATAGTATATTTCAGCACGAGTGGGGCAATTTCGTTTTCAACGTGCGAGTGATGTAACTATACACGTTGAGAACGAAATTTCCCAACAAGTCCTGAACATAATCTTATGCCATGCGGCACTCGGCGCTTCGCGCCTCGTCGCGTGGCATAAAGTACTTATTTCGACACATTGAGATGAAAAATTATGTTCGTAACTCGTGAAGAAAGTGGTTTTGGACTCGTGGGATTATATCACTCGCATTCAGCTCGTGACAAACCTCCCACTCGCTATATACTATTTCGTTTACAAATAAACGAAAAATGGCACAGTTCGCCACCCCCTAAACGTAACATCACTAACAAAAAATATAGTTCGGATACACGTGCGACAGGGTGTTTTAACTCATGTGATTGGCAGCGCTCGGCTTCGCGTCGAGCAGCCAACTTCACACTTGTTACCATCCCGTCGCACTTGTACCAAAAATATACTATTCATGTATACATTGAATATTAAAATTAAATTGAATATAGATTATAGTAAATATATATAACAACTATATTCAATTTAGCTTTATTATTTAATCTATACATAATTTTGTTTAATAATCATAAAGGGTTTCGATTGTATATTACGTATATTATATTATCATCCTTAACTTTTGTGAAAAGGGTATTAATATATTATATAATACCTTAGCAAAATAAAAAGCTCACACAAAACGTCACCCGTCCTTTTTAATGAAGGCAAATAAATTCATACTTAATTAACTGAAATATCAAATAATCGAACATGTTGCTCTATCAAAAGTACGAGACGTTTATAAAATCGGATGAGGCAACCGCTGTCAGCGGATATATTGAATACACCACGTGGATTGTCCACGTGGATGTGTTATTGTTTTGAAGTAGACAAGGGCACTCTCACCCTGGCCCACTGCTGTTTCGGCTAAAAACGATGGCGGGCGACGGGGGGAGAGGGGCAGGGGGCGGAGGGGGTGAGAGGGTCAGGCACCCCAGAGTTCGACCAACCCTCCTGGAGGGATTTCATTCATGACCCCCGGACGGGCCACCCCGTCTTTTCGCCTCGACTCCTCCAGGCCGAGGGCAAGCGATACATTACCACCCAACCCGAAAAGGGTGGTCTGCTGTCTGTGCTCAATGCTACCCCGATTTTTCCTCCTCTTTTTTTTTCATACCACCCGATGCCGAACCCGCTATGACCGAAAAATAAAGGGGACCTCGGATTTTGCCATTTGATATTGTAATACGATAGGGGTAGAAGAAAACGCCCCCGTATTTTACTTGACGCCTTGCACCAGGCCCGTCACGGAGAGCCTAGGTCAGTTTACCCGTGCTATTATGTAACTGTGGGTTCAACCCCTGTCGCTGGACAAATAAGTCATTTGCATGGATTTTCTGCGGTATGAGGAGAGCGAATTGAGCGAGATCCTGGCGTGTCGCAGATGGAGGGAGGTTGACGGAAAGCACAGGATCTTTACAACTGGATAAAATAAAAATTATTTTTTTGAAGATTGAGACGGGATTTTTTTATAAATAATTCATCAATTTTGTTTAATTGCACGAGGCAGGTTGCCCTTGTCAGACTGCGACCGACACATTTTAATTCTTTACTTCTCCTTCTTCTTTTTCTTCTCGGGGTTATATTTTATTTATTATTTTGTTCAATTTATTATTAACACGTTATATTCCGTGGTACAATGATTGTCATTTTATTCGTCGAATCAACCGTCGTTGATGTATACTTTTATTTAACGCCAAGAAATTATGAGAGAAATGCAAATTATGTAGTTATATTTTGGAACAATAATTCCGTCGTTCAATGAATCTGTTTTTACAATAGATTATTGTCAAAGATAATTTGGAATCCCCTTCTGATATGATCGAGTTGCTGAACAAGAAGTAAAATATGAATGGAGCAATTGTCAGTTCGCTCAATATATCGCTCAATTATCAATTATTTCAATTTATGACACAAGTGACGAAAAGTGTCCTTTTTTAAACTATTGTCGAGGCAAGCGTGTCCTTTTTTTCACTACTGTCCTAAAATATTATTCGATACACATGACAAAAAAGCCGTTTCCAACTCGTGGTATCACAACCCTCGCCTCTGGTTCGGGTTCTAACTCGGACACTCGTTGAAAACTACTTTTTGGCACTTGTATCAAAAAATATTATTATAGAAGTGAAGACAGACATCAAGTTTCTAATCTCATTATTCATGACCTCGGTCAGGATATCATTACATAATCTTCTGCAAATTGGGAGTGATTCAAAATCACGAAAAAAAAAGAATAAAAATAGTATAATGGATTGAGTTCATTAAAATCATTTCAAACAGAATAGTCAGCGAATTATTAAAAAATATACGGTCTTGGATTTAAATAAAAAATCTTCGAGCTAACTATGCTCTTAATGAAGTAATCATTGAATCATTTGGAATTCAAATGGCCACATAAAGATAGCCGCATAGATTATCCCGGCCGAGATCGAGGCATCTGATAACGAATCGTCTGTGGTAAATGACGACTTCCCGGTATAAAAGATGAACAAAAAAGTGGAAAATAACGAAATTCGTGGTCTCGACGTCGGGCTCCTGTCAATGGTAAATTTCATCAATCCTGTCAACAACATTATCAGGTTAAAGAGAGTCTCATAAATTCGTAAAGGACGAGGAAGGGGTGGGCAATGTGCGTCTATTCTTAAGATCGTCTAGACACCAGGTGTCACCGTCAATGGAACCTCATCGGTGAGGGTGTCGTTGGCGCACGCTTACAGGTAATTAACCCAAAGGGGTACATAACCCAAGAACCCTCTCGACTTCTTATTTATTTTTTTATTCGGAAAGGGGGAAGGCCCCCTCGTCGGAGTCAGCGAGGTACCACGAAGTACTCCCCCATCTAAAAAAAAAATGGGGAACCGAATACGGCACGAGCCAAAGGTCCGACCCATTGTCGGCACGTTTTCGTCTCGTATGCGTACCCCCCAAGGCCGTCTCCAAACTTCCTCGAACGGCTCAGAACCAGCTGGGGCAAAAAATCAAGAATCCGTTTTCTCTCGTCCTCTTTCGCATGGTCTTTTTTTCGCCCAACTCGGATACGATTTCAGGTAGAGATTTCATTGAATCGTTTCCAGTGAAAATGCCGTGACACGATTCGGAGAGAAATTTCTGGGGATTTCCCCTCGTCTTCAACCCTTGTACGCGCCTGACCCTCGGGGTAATGGGTGCAACGTCAACGCCCTTGGCACCACTCAGTTTGCTCTCTCGTTTTGGCCGAGTTGGCAATCCACAGGGAGGGCATTCGCCGCGATTTGCTGGTGAAAGTGGAGGGTCTCAACGAGGTTTACCAATTTTATTTTCCCCCCTTTCTCGTCTCTTTGGGGATCATTTCTTCCTGTCGGCGGGATATCGGTCGGTGTCACGATTTAGGAAGGACTCCGGCGGAGTTCGAGGACTGACATTGTTCTTTTATTAACTGGGGGGACGACAGTGTCAATATCGTTCGGTTGGTTTGATGATGGCAATATTACTCTCGCAATTTTATTCGGATTTGGGTGAAAGTTAATTTCCGGAGAAATCATCCGAGGATTTTTGTTATTTTTCGCGTCGTTTTTGCAGAAATGTTTTTTTTTCATTTTGCAAGTAAATTATCGTTCTTAAATAATTTGTTTGAATCATCACGAACACGGAGAGAAAAATTCTGCTTCAGTTGAATTTGCTGACTGTTTACTAAAGCTATCGACTGGTCAGTAAAATTTGTTGTCTGCTTAATAAAAGTTATCTAGTTTTCCGTACAAAAAATTCCCAACTTCTCAATAACCCCGAGAAATGATTGCACGATCATGAAATATGGTGAGTCATTAAATAATGATATACCCGACAAGTTGTGTATTTTTTCACGTGAATTCGATCAATAATTTCCTAGAAATAAAGAAGGGAAAGGGAGGGGCCTGCTTAAGTCATCCGGAACATTGTTTTCACCTGAATTTCCATTGGAGTCGTCTGAATTACCGTAATCACCAATAAAAGAATTATTGGCAATAGATATTTATGAGTTTCATCTCACGCTTGAAGATGAAAAAAAATATTCGTCTCTTGTCCCTCCAAACGCCTAATTACCAGTTTAAACTGCTCACATCCTCCCATAAATGGAATCTCGACAAACATTCCAACCGAAAATTGCGAAAGTTCTCATCAAGCCCGCATCCAACGTAAAAATAGGGTTTATAATATTCTTTCGGAACGAGAGTTATTCCTCACCATGATGTAGCTCGACAGCTGCTGGTAAGGAATATCTCCAATATCTCATCACCTCTAAAGTTGTACAAATATTTTCCAAGTATTTCCAGCGAAATTCCGAGACTTGTGAACAAGACTACATTTGTGAGTGTGAAGAGCCGTTCCAAATTGAACATCAGTGGTGAATTTAATTTCTCTCTCACTCCAGGAAACTGGGAAATCCTCCAGCGAGTCTCGACAATGACGCGAAATGAAGACAAAGAGATGTGGAATTTTTCCATCTCATTACGTCCAGAAATAACTGCTCTCTTGTTAATTTTTTAAAATCGTAAAATCTCCTGATAAATAATCACTCTTACACCGAGAGTAGAACAAAGTCTTTTCCCAGAGTGAGACGCTCGCGAGAAAAATTTCACAAAATTCACAGAACACTTTCCTGTATCAGGCAAATCTTCTTTGTCAGAAGTAGTTCCGTCTGTTGGCGATGCAGCTCTCAACCAAACAACTCAATCCCGTGAGTCTGATTCTCGAGAAGAAACTCTCGTTTATCATGCCCTCATTCTCTGTTTTTCGTGAAGACTCCGAGACGTCTGGATGCTGAGGAAGTTTATTGGCCACGGTACGGGGAAAAAATTGGCAACAGATGGTAGCCATATTGCTCGAGGAGTAATATTAGACTGCATTAATTAGTCATCAATAAAATTCGTTGAGGTATCCCCTGCCAATTACAACATTATCATCTGTCCGATGAGAAAACTCGAGCCGTCATTGTTGTTGTCGCTATATCGCGTGTGAGGTTTTCCTCGGAAGGGGATGTGAACCCAAACAAACCTTCAGTTCAAGGTTATATCCACCCCCTTTTGGCCGGCGGACTGCCGTCTCATCCGCCCAACGACGTTTACACCCCCTGGAGACAGAGCCGGCTGGTGGGCTATACGTAATGTCGTGTTATCGTACGATGACCACAGACAACTCACGGAAATACCGAGAGTTTCGCGAATATCTTGCCCTAAAGAGTCACCTGATATTTTCATTAACTCATGTTTTTTGGAAAATTAAATTTACAAGGCAAAACAGACTCTAAGGCCCAAAATCTACAGCTGCAATTTGGAAAAGAATCAACTGGAGACTTTCTTCAATGGAGATCTCGACGGGCCTCAGCAGAAGATTTTCCAAAAAGACCAGAGAGACTTTCACCGCAAATGCTTTGATTGGAGTTTAAGTTGAAGTCTTGCTAATCCCATAAATTTCTAGTTCTGTCTGGATGTACTTTATGACCCTCTTGACTCAATTAACATTCAATTATTATTGAATTAACCACGACCTTTGATCCTCGAGAATGTACTTATACAAATACAACAGGATTCAGTGGCTGTTGATAATTGTACAACCAATAATTACAGATTCTAAGTCCGCTCAGATTCTCCTCTTAGAGGAGAATCTTCAGTAAACATCTTCTGACTCCGAAAGCGGAGAATAGTACGAGAACTTTCTTGTCCTGTTCGAGCTTGGCAGCCACTTTAATGACTGTCATTGAAATGGGCCTATTTGGGGCCTTCCTAGACCCCCGCTAGTCCTCGAGTATCTCCGAAGACCGCCAGGCAGATTCAATCTGATGAAATCAAACGGGTAACGAATCCCAGACGAATTGATCAATAAACCAGCGATTTTTTTTTGTTGTTTGTAAGTGACAGTCTCTCTCCTTCATGATCCGCTCTGGCATTTTCCATCGCACTCCAATTCACCCGACGGCCTAACAGTCCACTTCCTAACTTAATCCGTAACTTCCGACGCCGCGGCAATCTGACATCCTTTTTATTTTCATTGGTCAGCCTCAACGTTGATACACACTCGCTCGTCTAACGTTCCCAGGATTATTTTTTTCTATCGAGCTAGCGCGTGTTTCGTACACCATCATCGTCATCGCTTTTATGCTGCACATGCGTATACGCGCACAATACCCAACTAATCAATTTACTAGTTGGTCGAGAGTGTACCATTGAGTCAGCCGGGTTCTATATAGAATAAAAAGCGTTATATGATGATGAACGTCGTGGCTCAAGCTGGTCCAAGCGAGAGCAAATTGGACCGGCCATGGCGGCAGGCTTGAGTGCGGCTTCCGTCGTTCACCGTTACAGGTTCATAAAACCTGTTAACCAATTATTATGCAGCCTGTCCCCGACAATATCTTGTTTCGATGCAGTACAGCTGCTCAAGTTGATGGGGCGTTTTTTTTCCTCTTTTTATTCTTTTGAGGTTTTCGCGGAGTGACGGGTCTATTTTCACGTTTTCGGGATTCTTATCGGAATCGGACAGCACTCTTCCGGCATCTCTCAAACTGCTTGTCATTCGAGAAACTAATTACGGGGGTAATGGACGTCGTTTGGACTCATTTTCGCGACCTGCACCTGGCTATGATAACGTTAATAATACCGATCACGTGGTATTTTTTTTTAAGTTGAAGTGTTGGCAAACATTTTTTATTCTCTTGTGGAATATTTATCATTTGTTCCATTCGGCTTTCTTATTATAGCCTAGTGGAAAGACTGTTTTAATGATGTCATTAATGAGGTTATTTATTTTTAGAATCTTTTATCAATCTCAACATAATTTTTAAAAAACAAATGAATCGTCAAAACCTTCGAAGGAAAGTTGATAAGAAATGCGTCAATAACGGACACATAAATTGGCCATTGATCTGTACTTAAGAATCTCCAACTATTGAGAAAACAACCGTGAGATAGCAATTTTTTTTTTCATCATTTATGAATGACTAAATTTTTTGTTTCCCCGGATAGAAAACAAAAATGCCGCAGCTCGGATTCGAACCGAGATCTCCAGGTTACAGACCAAAGTAGTGGTTTCTCCCCTTCTCTCGTTTATCTCTCTCTTGTCTCTCTCTCTCTCTCTCCTTTGGTCAGTATATCTACCTGGCGCGTTAGCCAATTTCGCCACTGCGGCTGTGAACAGATTTCGAAAAATTGCGAGAATCCACGGGGAATCGAACCCGGGTCGCCGGGATGACAAGCTCCAGCCTTGCAAGTCACCCAATCTGTTCACTTGCGATTCATACATGAAGTTATGAGTCATAACGAGTGAAACGTTAAAACCAGCTGATGTATATTTGTTTGTCTTTCGAGTTTGTTTTCCCCTGGAACGACTCAGTATTGACCGGATGTATTTTCATTTCTTTCGTCTAATATCGAAGGCACTCGGGGCGAAGAAAAATTTTTTTCAGCCCCTGGGTTGGCATTAGTTTATGAAGAAATTCTTGGCGCAGTTGCACATCATTCGGAGAATTCTGACAATTTTAATTAAATTCAGTTGCCTCCCGATGTCTCAAACTTCACCATCGGGATGGAAAGGGGACGAAAATCTTCTTTAGAAATTTGTTTTCACGGTAATCTTTAATTCGAGTACTAAAATTTAATTTTATTATTTTTTAATTGCAATAGTACGAAGAGAATTACCAATTGGAATGTTTTAAAATTTAAATTAGATAAAAAAAAACATTTCTGGATTTCTCTGCGTCCATCTTCAAATGTCGATGATAAAAGACTAACAATGTTGTTTAATTTATTGTCATATTGAACATTTACTCCCTCCAAAGGGAGGGCCAATGGCATGGGGGTAGTAGTGAAACATTGAAAAATTATGAGTACATAAGGGTAAGACGTAAGAAAACTTCCACGTCCGACTTCCCACGATTCTCACCCGCATTAGTTGATTGAATTGCCTTCCGGAGTTGAGGCTCATTTTTTCATTCCAAACCATCAAGCCTATTTATCATATTAAAATTATCATCCTTTCTAATTCACAAAATTATAACCACCAATTACACTGGCAAAGACAAATGGCACCGGGCAAAATAGAATAATTGTCCATGTTTTTTTTCTTCTTTCGATTAAACAAATACAACAAATCATTCGAGATTCGAATTTCGAGTGATCTGCGGAGCGTATGCGTGACGCTTTAGCAGTCGTGCCGATGAATAATGCACGGCCTGATACTTGGAGCAGTCGTTCGAGGATCACGCACGGTTGTCAACTTGATATAACTCTCTTTAGTAATGCCACCGAAAAGAATTTTTCTGCCGGTCCACCGGAAGTTCGCTGTGAAATTTGAAAAATAATCCCAGTTGCTCTCGTAACTGTTGTCAGAAGACACTCGACATCCGGAGGATACTTAAAAATAACTGGTATTAATGTTTGTTTCATCGCGTCCTTCAGTATTGTTTCAATCTAAAATAATTTGAATAATTTCAACTCGGGAAAACAAATTACCGATTGTAAGAAGAATAAGGAAATGGCGTTCGTTAAATTTTTAGAGTGGGTGGCACCTATATGTTTAAATCGTCCTCTTCGAAAAATTTTCGTTAAGGTTATCAACAAAACTGAATTAAAAATTTTTCAGTCAGTGAATTTTCTGATCGATAAAATTCAACAAATTTTCAATGTTTCAATTGCCAATTTGAAATACTTTCCTCTCGACGAGTTTGATAGTCTGACATAATCCATAACATAGAAAATTATTTTCGTATGTACTCGTTAGGATTGCTTTCTTGTTCTTGCGCTAAACTCGTAACTGAACGTTTTATTCAGGAGCTGAAGTCATTTAATGATCGGCGAATTTAATTTTCAATCATCAGAATATTTGAATTTTCTCATTTTCTTTGATTTTCCTCTTGTACTCAACGACAAAAATGTATTGGTCATTATCATCATTTACATTAGTAACTTAATAATTAAATAAATAAATAAATAATCCATACACTGAGAAAAAAAATTGTCTCTGCCGAAAATATATTCATTCTGCTCAAAAAAGTCGATGATATCTATATTTTCCACCTGATAATGTAGGCGTTTCTGAGGAAATCTACAGTTTGAGGTAAATTAATTTGTTCTGCTCGCGAAAGAATGAAGATCACCCAAAACATTTTTCTTTTTCACCTGCAACTTTTACTTGACGGTAGAAGCTTTGACTTCCAGTCAAATATATCGTCCTTCAACTTAATATTTGGGCTTAATATTTGGGTCGGAGTTTAATAAAAAATATGGGTATTCTATCCAACTGGTGAATTATCGAGTAGAAGTAATTAAACTTTCACTGAAGGAAATTTTCTTCAGGGAAAAAATTTTCTTGAGCTGAAAACAATTTTTCCAGCTGAATATGTATTCTTTCCGCAGAGCAAATTTTTTCTCTCAGTATCAAATCTCAATTGTAGAGTGCGCATACAAATTGAAATGATTGAAAATTCAGCCACTGATTATTATAAATTCGCAATCTATTCGAATTTCATTCTTGAAAAGAGAAAAATGGGTAAAGCAATATTTTTTAATTTGTTCCTCGTCAGATAAAAAAATAAGGCTCTTTGAGAGGAAAAGTCGTTGGTGGACCTCAAGACTCATCTGATAAATCAAAAATTCACACTCGACCCTCACTCAAATGGCATGAAAAATTTCCAAGTGTATTAAACCCCAATATTCATAAATGTCCTGAACAAACCGGAAACATTCGATTATCGCCGTGAAAACGCAGTCGTCCCATGATGTCGTGCACAGTCCCGAGTATGCATATTTGAGAAGTACGTGGATCAGCAAATATGTGGTTTTTCGTGGTATCATCGCGTGTTGCGTGAGAGCAGTTTGGGGTTGACCACCGTCACTCCTACGCGACGGCCACACACTCCTCGCTCATGCATAGACACCCGTAATGTATGTCTGTAGGTTAATGCAATTCACTCAGATCTCATTGCGCGAATTGTACATCGTCGAATTGATTGATAAGCTCTTTACTACACGTACGTCAACCGCCGAGACATGCGCCCCTACAAACGGGATTACAATCGCGGCACTTGAGCCGCTGATGCCAATTTTCGCGGCGAATTATCGCGAGAGACGCGAGCAGAGAGAGATCCTCAGAAAAAATTGCGAAACAATTCGCTTTTTTCAAAAAATCCGAGCAAAAATTATGGAAAATTCTCTATAACCACATCTCCCTCTGGCATTACTGAAAATTCATATTATTTTCATTTAATATTTTGCACAATTTTTATGTACACGGAGAGAATTTTTTCCTAAAAATTACCATTCCATGTGGTAATCGTAAAATTCACTATTTTTAACAAAAATTGTGAACAGGTCTAAAGAATTTCTAGTGAGGCGTAAACAAATTTTACTGACCAATTGGATAATTTTCCTCGAGCGGCCCAAGTACTTTACGATTATATAACGATACCGTAATTTTCCCTGAATTTTTTTCTCCCCGTATGTATTAATTTTTCGTGGATGCGCTGATGGAGCGCTCTTGACAGTGAAACAATAAATTTTTTTTCTCCCGTGAATCACGTGTGAAAATTCCAAGTGCAATGCTCGTGACCTCGGACGCGCTAAATGTACGTGTATGTAATGGTAAGTATATATGTACTATAATGCCCAGACGGCATCGGAGAGAAACGGAGCGGCAGATGTTCAAATGCACGCTTGGAAAACCGGTCGGTGTGTTGATGTAGCTGCCGTCGCGAATCGCTATAAAAATATCTGCCATTGTTGCAACGAGACGCTCACACATACGCCGGCATTTGTAACGGTCTTATCCAAAATGGATTCATCATGGGGATGATGGGAATGATCGGGATTATGTGGATAATTTTTCAATTTATTCGGCCATTGGTTTTTCTTTTTTCGCTCGTCGCCGCTGATTTTTTTTCTTCCAATTCAACGAATTCATTTCGTTGTAAAAATTAATAATTAACGTAAAAAGCTAGGTCTTCATATTCAAAGAGGATTCGTCAGTTTTCCATTCATTTAAGTTCGACTAAATTGTTCGGTTTTTAATTAAAGTGAAAATGTCAGTCAATTAATTATTTCCCTCGATTTTGTTACTAAAAAACTTGACAGCTCTCAAAGCCAATAAATCAATTTTTTTCCTTCACACCGAACTTTAATTCAATTAAACGCAGAGACGAGGGACTCACGGCACCAGTTCGAGGAGTACAATCGAGTGGAAAAGAGACTTCCGAGGAGAAAAAATTCAGGTACAAAAGTGAAGAGTCTCTGAACCCAGGTCAGAGAGATGATAATTGCAGACAGCTGCATACCGAAGGCACCAGAATCCTTCACCAACGCCCCGGTGGTAGATCGAAGTGGAATAGCGGTCACGCGTGAATTTGGATAATTAATTTTTTCTCAGCTTCATTCATCTCTAAAAAAAAACGAGACGGAGAAACCCGTCCATCATTGTCTCCTCCTCGACGGCTCATCCCGCGGCCCTGATATAATGCCCTTTTTTTATGCAGCATCCCTGCCGGATGAATTTTCCCATGAAGGAAAAACTATTGAACAACGCAACAAATGGGACGTCTGCACCGGCGAGGGAGGCCTGATCAAATATTCAATTATTACAATAAAATGACGACAAAATCTGGGCTGATGACAGCTGCGTCCACCGAAAAACCCCTAATTTCTAACATTTTTTTTGACTGGAGAAGGAAATGGATTTCCTCCACACGTGGTCCTCGTTTGGGACACACTATCCAGCGCACGAAACCACTCGCAATCCCCAGAAGAGGTATAACATCTGTCCAAGTCGAAGGAGCATTTTTGAGTGCAGTCAAAACTCAAATAGCGATAGCCCACTTTTCGAAGTCAAGGGCCGACTTGAGATGTTATGTGGAGGAAAATATTTCGAAAGGTCCTACAATATTCGATGGATATTCTAAAATATAAAATTTGTAGAAAGCACAAAAGAACGAGGGGCATTCATAGGTGAAATCACTGTGTCACTTCAGAATGAAATCGATTTTGAAATTATATGAAATCAGTAAAGTCATTTGAAATCATTTGAAATCAAAAATTAAAATAAAAAAGTTTCCAACATTCAACCGATGTGTCGTCCTCGATACATTGCAATAAATCAATACCATCAGAGTATTTCTCCGCCAGTTATGTCTAATTTATTTATCATAAATTTTATAATATTTCATTCTACCAATTATATCAGCAGAATACTTCGAAACTATAATTTTTTTCTTACTTTTTCTATCATTTTATTCTATTAATATTAATTTGACTTTGATAATTTGTAGGCGTGTTTCTCGCTTTATAATCATAATTGAAATCATCTGCAATCACATAAAATCACTGTGTAATCAGTGGAAATCACATTGAAGTCGATTTCAGTTTGAAATCATTGTGACACGAGTTTGGGAGTGAATAGCCCCTTGCAAAAGAATTGTTGAATTAATTTTTTTTAGATAAAATTTGGAAATTCTCCTTGGATAATTGAGCTTAAATTCCAGTCAATAAAATTTCCAGAATTCTCGATTCACTCAATTCTTTTAATATAAAAGTAAATATTAATCATCGACTTTTGCGAAATTTCCAATAAATTGACTACAAAATCGATGAAAACATTAAATTCTCGAAAATAATAATTTGCTCAAATTTCCCATTCGAAAACAACCGAAGATTACAAAATAGTTATAAAATTGCGACGACCACCCATCGAAATTAAAAAAAAAATGATAGAATAAAAATTTCGGAACAAGGGAGTCAGTAAAATTACCAGTAATAACAAAAAAATTGTCTAACCTCGAATGTTGCCGATCTCTTGATAAAATCCGCCGAAGTACATGCCTCCTGCTCTGCAATGCCCCCCAGATGCAATCCATAATTGTTGGATAGAATTTCACGATTGTCATTATTCCATCGGAGCCCCTCCTCAAATCCGCCGAACTTTCGAAGGATTCTCCACTCCTAGACCCAGATTCTAGATTTCTGGAAAATTTATAGTCCACCACCCCTCGCAGCAAGAGCACGTACACCAAACAATCCGGCAGATGGTATTTTTTGATTGCGATTAATCCGATTACTCCCCCTCCCCAACCCCGTAATACTCTCTTTTCAAGTTATGTGCGCTCGCTGTAGACGCGAATACACTGAAATTCAAACGTTATCTCGCCCTTCACAATCGTAAAGCGTCTGGTGTACGCGAGTCATTTTGTGCTTTATCATTCTCATAAATCTGTATCGAGTGATCTAACAAAATGCCCAGGTATAGAATATCATTTTTTCCCGTCCGAAGGAGATACAAAAAAGCCACAACAACTGCAGTTAAATGATCGCTGTTCGGTTTGTTAAACCGGATTGTTAGATCCCATCGACATTGTTTTCGTTTGAAAAAAAAGGAGAAAGAGCGGAAGACAATTGGAGGCACTGGACGCATCTGCTTCTCCTCAAAATGGCGGGTGGCGACTCGTTAATCACTCGAGGAAATGCACCTTCATTAACGGGTATCCCTAAATACAGGTACGGCCTGTCTTTTTTTAATGTAGGTCTGGCAACGATGACTGTTATCCACGTACGGACCTTTACCGTTCCCTCGGTCGACATTCCAGTTAAAAATCGATGAAATCGATCATTTTTTATACAATAACAAAAAAAGCAGGATTTTTTTTCTCTTGAATTTTGCCGATATTTAGCAATTGCCGTTAAAACCTTTTTTTACAATGAAATTTGAGACATTGATGTGGATAATTGACTCCCAATTGTCGAAGTGACTTTAAATTTCACTCAGTGATATTCCAAATTTGTTAGCAACAGCAATTCAATAAGTCCCGGCTCACTAATTTTTTTTATTTGAACGTAAATATTTATCTTCAAATTTTGCAAAATTTCCAATAAATTGACCAGGAATTGAATTTTCGTGAACAAAAAATAAATCCAATTCTCCGGAACAATAAATTATAATAAAAATTGTCCAAGAAAAAAATTCTAATACCGATCCACAAAAGATCGAAACGATCTCATCCAGAATCCCAAAATCTCACCGTAACCATGACAACTGTGCAAACAAGATGGCTGACAGCTTCCGGTTTTTCAGTGGGGTCAGCAGCTGCCCGGGGATCTAGTTTCTATCCTCCATCGGCCGCTGCAGCAGACGGCTATTTGAGATGGAGTTCACGATTTTGTTTCTGGGATGTAAATCCCAGGAAATGAATGCCCCTCTGCAATTGATGATTTTCATACCGAGAAGGAAACGTAAGAGAAATCAATATTGAAAGGGGGGCGGGGGGATTACAATGAGACTTGCCAAGTCCACAGATCCCCCGGAGCCTCAGAAACTAGTCATTTCAAAAGGAGAAATAATTTTCCGGGCTATTCTCCATGACGTATCGCAGGTTCAGCCAAGGGGAGGGGGTGTGGGGGTTAACGCAAGAGAGTAAAAACATTCCGAGGGGTGGGTTCTCCTCGAGTTTAATTGGTCCAAGCGGCTTAATCTATCTCCATGTAAATGAGCGTAATTAGCGTGGAACATAAATCAAGGTACGCACCAGACTATCGATTATGGGGGGTGGAGGGGGGGGGGGGCTGTGGAGAGGGTGACGGGTGATTTTTTACTCTAGTATTGGTGAATACTTAATTCGCTCGATGAATGAAAATTAGAATTCCCAGTCTACCGAATTGTATAATTTATTTATAAAATTGGCCTAGTTTATCAGTAAAATTTGTTTACTCCCCATTGAAAATTATCTAGGCGTGTGTATAATTATTGTTGAAGATAATGAATTTTACGGATGAATTATGCGGCGGGATTACTAAAGAGAACGTTAATTTTTACTAAAAAATTTCTCTCCACGTATGTGAAATATAAATTTATGGATGTTTTATGGATATTTCGCGGAAATTTCATGAATATTTGAAGGATATATTAGGTTGGCCGATATTATGGGCATTTTTAATGTTTTTTCATTATCTATCCTCCCCTATCTACTAGTGGATACATAATCCGAACCGCACATTGAAGGAAAATAAATAAGAGAGAGGGAGAGAGAGAGTCCAATGCGAAACTGATTTTGCCGTTAAGAATAAAACTAATGGCCGGTCGTAATTGGTATCAGCGCATTTGGGGTACTGATGTATGGGATTTAGGTCCCATTAGGATTAGAATTAGCCCTTGTGACGTTATGGCGGGGCACATGTGGTGGCGTGCCTTCTGGGCGGACTGTAAATCCTATTTCCTGGTGTATAACAGCGTTTTTTTCGGGTTTTATATTTCTCCGGTTCAAAGCATTGGTTTTTGCTCGTAAAATTTGGTGAGTAGAAATTGAAATTGAATTTCACCGGAGGACTTGAAATGGCAAAATATATTTGAGCCCTTGATTTCCTGTGCCATTGGCTTCCAATTGAAGAGTAAAAAATCAAGAAATTGCATTCTTCAATGAAAATTTATAAATACAATATTTTTACTCAATTCAATTTTTAGAAAAATTCAACTCTCGAATTTTTAATTACAAAATCTAAGAAAAGATGCGACAAAATGGTCACTTGAAATATTTTCTAAAATATGGACAAAATATTTTTGAGCCTTTGTTTCCTGTAGCACTGGCTTCCAATCGAAGAGTAAAAAAATCAAAAAATTGCATTCTTCAATAAAAATTTATAAATTTTTACTCAATTCAATTTTAAAAAATCCTCAACTCTTGAATTTTTAATTACAAAATGTAAGAAAAGATGCGACAAAATGGCCACTTGAAATTTTTTAAAAATATTCACAACCCATCAATTGAATTAAACTTCAACATGAGAAAAAAAATTAAAGTATCGACTGGGCCCCCTCCTAGAAAATATTACTGCACCCCTTAAGGTGATTATGTTCTCTATTCGTAAAAATCGTTGAGTTGAAATTGAAATCCTTGAAATTTCAGCGAAACCCATAAAATTCCCAAGCAATTTTGGGTTTCCGTTTGCCTCGTCCCTCGCTTATTTTTCTCCATCGTCCCGCTTCGAATTTCTGAGCCACATAAGTTGTTAAAATCGCTCTATATTGTTCCACCATCGATTAAACTTCAAAGTCGAGAGAGAACTGGGAGAATATACACCGGAGGCAGAGAGAACTAAAAGAAATATGACGCGCGTCGTGGTACCCCCATGGCGCAAATAAATCATGGTTCCGTTTCTCTCGCAGTTTAGTCACAAACTCTCTCACACACACATACACACATGAGCACAGGCGCACACGTGCACTAGAATCCACTGGATGGATTCTAATGTGGCCCTTTCTGCCTGGTCTGGCGCACATGAACACTTAAAAATCCTCAATCGACTTTTCCCCGCGATCATTCTACGCAGCCTTCCCTTTTTCTATCAGCAGCAGCCGGTCATCTGAATCGAAGACACAAAAAGAAAATAATAATACGTAAATAACGAGAAGGTAAATAACAAGAAGCGTCATCCTCCGTAAATTTCTGCGGCGCATTACGGGGGGGGGGGGGGGGGGCGAGAAAAAAAGCCGCCAGTTTTTTCTCAATCTCCCCCAGCTTCTTCAACATTTTTTCTGTCCTCTCGTTCCCATAAAAACATGATCGACGCGATTGTCTCTCGTGTCACCGCTGGGTACACGCTCAACTCCGAGTTGGTTATATTCACTCTTGTGACGTCATAATGAAGCGACAATCAGAAGCATTGTCGACATAATTCCCGCGCCGTTGTGTCTCACTGCAACTTGCATGCTGCATTATTCGTACAGAATGAAACGGAACGAGCGAAATAATTTGATGGGATCGAATCAAATCGTTTCACCATCAAAATGTTAATGTCTCACGTATGATTGAGTGTGTGACACGATTTCTCCGCGAATTGAAACTAGGAATTGGCTAGAATAAAAACACGTGGAGAAGCTTGCGATGATTGAATTTTACATTTTTTTGTTACATTGTTAATGATGACTGGATTGTTAGTGATTGCTGTTTGTTCGATTTCATAATTTTCACTAGGTACAAAATTCAGTCCTCCGCGGGAGACCTTCTCTGTGCGTGTTTTTCTAGAGTCCATCTGGTGCTAGACTAGGGTCAAGATTGGGAAAAACCCAGAGTTGGAGTAATGGAGGAAATTTCATTGCCTCCCAGTCTAGACTGACCGTGGGCCTCACTCGCAAGTTCAATTCACTGTTTAGTACACTGAGAGAAAAATCTTCTTTTGACAAAGACGATGTACTTGGGGTAAGAAAATATGTTCTTGTCAATCTCCAAAATTTGGGAATGTTCTGATAAAAGCATCCGTTTCTAGCGCAGCACATTCAAACTTTGCACGGAGAGAAAAATCAATGAATTTTTATAGTGGGATTCCGAGAAACATTACTGTACTGCACTACAATCTCGGCGCAAACTGCAGGCCTAAGAAAAATTACTATGCCGCCTAGTAAAATTTATTTATCGGCTTAGGAAAAAGTCTACATTAACCTCAATTTCATTTCGCCGCCGGTTCACAACTTGAAACAGCCGGTTCCCCCCAGACTTCGTTAAAAATGTAAACAAATGTTATTCGAGAAGGAGGGTATCACAGTAATCATTGCAAAGACAAGAATATTATTTTGGAATGTCGTGGAAAAGTGAGAAACCACATAAAACCCGCTAAATCATGCATCAGGCACTGTCCCACGACTGAGTCCAACTTCGGTAA
>JAPYZM010000361.1:0-38254 GCA_030522845.1 Psyttalia concolor | reverse complement strand
CGATTGTATCGACAACGGTACCGAAACCGATTACGTCATCCCTCAGCTTCATGCATTCAGATTATCGAGAGAAATTGTCGAAGAGGAAGAGTTCTGCAATGACGACAATGACAACAACGGATAAATCCTGACAATCCTCGTATGCTTACCGTTTTGACCATGGTTCACATGAACCCTCACATCTCTTTAATTGATCTCTTTAATTAATCTCTTTAATAAGAGAAATAAGAGAAATAATAAAATAAGAGAAATTGAGAGAGATTCAGGTATTCCACGAAGCACAGCTCACGATATTTTGAAATAGAATGGTTATCATCCATATCATATCAGATTGACACAAGCACTCTCTGCACAAGATAGACAGAATCGTGTTGCTTTTTGCCACTGAGAGCTAAGTTTTTCCACAATGCCCTTTTCAGTGATGAGGCGACATTTTAAAGTATTGGCGCATTAAACCGTCATAATTCCCATTATTGGTCTATGGAAAATCCTCACTGGACTCAGCACATTGACCACCAGCATCAGTGGACTGTAAATGTATCGTGTGGCATTGTTGATGGGTGAATGATTGAACCTTATTTTGTCAACGGAACCGTCACCGGTCAACGCTATTTGCAGTTTTTACAAGACGACCTCCCAGTTTTATTGGAACATGTACACTTGGACACAACACTAAGAATGTGGTTCCAACAAGACGGTGCGCCACCGTATTTTGCACTTGGTGCGAGGAATTATCTCAATGTTGTGTTTCCTCGTCGTTGCACCGGCAGAGGTGGTCCTGGTCTTTGGCCTCCGTGATCACCCGATCTAACTCCACTTGATTTTTATGTATGGGGCTACATTAAAGATGTGATCTACAAAAATCGACCAACGACTGCAAAAGACTTGAAAACATGTATCAGAGACGCTATTGCCAACATTCCTCAACAAGCGCTTCGAAATGTTGTGCAGAGTTTCCGACGTCGACTTGAGTTGTGTCCTGAAGTAAATGGTAGGAACATTGAGCAGTTGTTCTAATGTATTTCTAGTAGAACAATCCATTGGCGCCTTTTTGTTTCTCCTTTATTTTTTTTGTTTATCGTGTCTGAATTTGGGATATCGTTGACACGTTCCATGTTAGTATTTTTGAGCTCCGAAAGCATAAAAAACACATTATGTGTGACATCATTGGTTTCGTATCATCGAGTACAACAACTTTTGTTACCAAAAAATGAAGACTTATGCTCAACACATGCATCTCATTTTCCTTCTCCCTTGGAGCCCTACAACTTCTAGTTGAAAGATTTTTCGATTACTGTCCTCATTCAATGGTTATTTGGGTGTACAATTTTATCTCGGACACCCTGTATAAGTCACATATATTTAATAAAAATTTTAATATATATTTCCCATATATATAACTTTCCGTGCGGGTGGTTGTTTATATTTCATCACTTGGTCAGCATAAACCACTTATGCTGGCAAGTGTCACGCTGACAATGATGTATGTCCATATATTAAACAATAACGCAATTACCCACATCTGGGCCATAACACTGCAGTCGCCATACAAACTTAAGGGCTGTCCTGGAGAAAAGGTAGTGATAAGAGGGGTTGTTCAGCTCCACGGCAAGATATCTTCGCTCTGTCCAAAATGCGATTTCTCATTTCGCTGCCGATTCGTTGATTTTTGCAATAATTATCAAAGAAACAGTCTGCAATGTCTGAGCTGTACTCAACGCAAGGACTGTTATAGTTTTTTCAGTGAGTTCATGGAGATCCGACTGGTCGTTTGGTGGGAGGTTCTCTAAATATGATAGGACGACTTCAGAGCAGGGTTGCCAGATTTGGGCTACTTATAGTCCAAACCTGTATAATTTTTGCTTCCGGATGGAAACTTTGTAATCGACCAAATTTTAAATTTCCCATATTTCGTCGTATATCCACTCAGTATGACCCGAGAAGTTCGAAAAAACAGTTTTTAGACGGTGTCCGAACGTATGTATGTGCGTGTGTGTATGTGCCAAATATTTCGTTTGATTTTCTTTGATTGCTCACCCTCTTCTTTACCGAATTAAATCTTTTTTTTTTTCAAATGTAGGTCTCATTGGGCTCTATCTATCGCTGTCAATCAATATTGATTTAATCCATTAAATTTTTTTTCGTTTCATTTTTTCGAAAATTCGGTTTATTTACGATAACGAAAAAAAACATCCAAATCAATTAAGTGACGGCTCAAAAAAATTGTGTTGGTGTTCTCTAGACCGAGTTTGAAGATGAAGGTGACAGCGGCAGCCGTTTTTTTAATTTTCATTTTTTAGTGATTTTTAAGATTTTTCATCATTTTGTGCCGAAATTTTCAGCGATTCCGGCACTGGTCGTCTCACCAGGGTAAATATGTAGGTTAGACAGAGAAAGAGAGACCCACACTCAGAACATCGCGAAGTTCTGGTCCAGGCCCGTCAAGTCCCCTACAGCTATGTTTAATCCTCTTGAGAATCTACCAGCTATGTTCTTTTTCGAAAATAGCCAAACTTCGCCCATTTACCCGACTGGTAAGGTTAAACGGGACTCGAAGATGTATTATCATGCGAATAATAATGTTAAATAATTAAATTCATCTTATTGAATAGCGCTCAAGATTACGGTTCAGAATAGTCTGCCAAACTTGATTGAAGGGGCATAACCCCCAGAGGATGGAAGCCGACATACTGAGCTACCCCGTGAGGTTTGGGAAAAACCTTTTCTAGATACGTTTTTGGAGAGAGCATAAAAACGAGTGAAATTCTCGAGCTCTCTCAGTCGCGAGAATATTAGAATTTTCTAGTTATTACGTTTGGAAGGTCCTACGGAACAAAAAAAAAATTACAATTTTATCCGTACGAATTGCCGAAAAATGTTGTTAATTACGATTGAGAACTTCCTAATCACGCTCCGGAGAGTGCCTTCGGGGGATAAATTATCAAATTCAGGTCATAGATAGAGCTAACAACCGCTATCCATTACCTTTAATAATTATTTCGGTGGTACAATAATAAAACTACGATTACTCATACATATCTTTTTCAATTAACCGGCGTACGGCACATTCAAATTGAATTTCGCGCCCTCCCCCACCTCACCAGCTCGTGAGATCAAGCGACTCACGCCCGTGCCCACCCGAATTAGCGCTTCCTCCACTCCGCGCGATAGTCCCTGAGTCACTTGTTATCCTGACGACACGTAGAACGGATGGTCGACGAGAAGTCCCACAAAAGAAAGCGCAAAAGACGAGACCAGATAGAGGGACCGAGGCATAAAACCCTCAGGCGATCTACGAATACCATGGTGAGTCCACTCATTTAATTATCTCGCGAGTGACAGTGGAATAAGTGTCGGAAGAGTGTCTTGCGTATCCCGGGAAAAATAGGACGTTTGGCTGACGAATGCCCCCCCCCCCCCCCCCCCCCCAAGTTCTCCTCGGCCTCAGTTTGATACGAAAGTTACGTTTTCTACATTCACTGGGACCTCTAACGTTCTGTCGATGGCCCAGCTACGTTTTCCCTCATATTCCGAACCCAGAGTTATGTCCAGGCCCCAGAAACCGTTGACATAGGGAAGGTACACTTCGGGAGTCATAGAATCCCTGTGAAATATCGTCTACGCGTCAATTACCCCCAACTAGGTGTTTCCTCTTAATTTGGGTTGCTACGTTACCAAAGGTACGTTAAAACCCCAAAGTTCCGTGGATACCTCCTGGAGATCATAGCATGTGTAACTGATGTGTGGAAAATAGGGAAATACGTGTGATACGTCGCCTCCGCTTTATTTCCGCATGTTACAACACCCTTGGTCCTGCTTACGTACGATTACCGGTGCGAGTCACGTGTCTGCTGTGTAGTGAGATTTCTCTCGTTACGGGTAACCGTATACCCCCTGCGATACCGACTACGAGCGTCGCCGCACGATAGAAAGGTGCACGCCGAGAAAACGGCGAAGTAGTGACATCTGCCGTCAACGGGAAAGTTGACGAAAGATGATTAGACCACTAGAAGTCGGCGAGAAGGTGAGATGGCTTTGGGCTAAACCGCGTGTCAGGACGTGATTGGGGCCGTCATATTCGCTGTCGCCAGATCTGGAAATTAGCCCAGCTGCGCAAGGGAGGAAAAGGGCCAACGGACAGGCATTCCAACTGGGCATTTCCAGAGACGTCAACGACTTAGCCTGCAAATCAACAGCTAGGTGAAAGGACTAGCGCCCCTCGATTGCTGCCAAGTCGATTGGCGCTAGTGGGGTAACGGATGACCCACTGGCGCTGAGAGATTTAAACTAGGAGTTAAGGTCCCAGGAGATGTCAGGCATTCGGAAACGGGCTTTTGGAGGGAGCAGACCAGCTCGTAAGACTCTCCTCTAAGAGAGAGTGGCGGCCGACCCTTTTTAGGGATCCGGAATGGTACGCTGGTAGGCCTAAGGCTGGACAGCGAGAAAGTGGGGCGCTTGGCGCCCTGCCATGTATCGGATGGCTTCGGGGGGGAGGCGAGATTCGTTTCTACCCGGAGAAGAAGCCCCTTTGGGAATGAAAACCTAGGAGGTCGTGGTCGGCTGGCTGGAGACTGGGGCCACGACAACCCCTGGAGTAGTAGTCGGGGGTGAACTCGCGATGAGATGGTCGTAACCGACATCTCAGGGTCAAGTTGGCGTGGACCTAGCTGGTTGAGGCGACGCCTCCAGATAATTAGGTGGCACGTGCCTCCTGAGTCTCGGCACCCTGCGGGGTGGGAAGGATTCGCAGGCCATTCGCATGCACTGAGAATTTGGTATTCGAGGTGAGAGATGTCCGAGGGGCCCGTACCCCTCGGTGATAGAAAGGAAATCCCGATTTCCAGCATTAGAAACCGGTCATCGAGGGGTAAGTCGGCGGCTAGACTGGCGAACCTCGCCCACTCGACTACACCCACTGTAGCTGGCCGGGACGATGAGTCCCGCCACTCAGAAAGTCGTAGTTGCCCTAGAGGCCGATTTTCCCGTTGGGTTTCCGGCAAAAACTCAGCTGGCGCCCAACTCGCATAGTGTTCGGGAATGGAACCAGTGAGAGTAATTTCCCCGCGGGGCAATATCCCGTGAGGAAATCTCTTACAGTTGCCATGCCATAGTAGGGCCATCGTTGTATGGCGATGAATTATTTCGCAGTGTTCCGTACGTCCCTTACACGTTCTCCAGCTACGTATCGTCCGGTGTATTCTTCTCGGGAATTTACTAAAATTGGTAAGGCAAAGTTCTGTGTAAGCTAGGTATAAATTCCGCCCAGTAATAAAATGGGTAGAAAATATCGTTGTTCGGTTGCCATCCATCGAAAATCGAGTGTAGTTATCCGGGAGATCAACCGAGGTCTGCGTTCACCGTTTCTTATGGTCATGCACCGGCCGGCCTATACCCACGTGTATACTCGTAGTATACGGCGCATTGCTGCGCAGCGACATTCCAACGGTTGGAACACGTGCACGCCACTATGTCATACCGCTGCCGTACTACGTTAAGTAGGGCCTCGATGCTGAACGGTCCGTATCCTTTTTTTTTCTTCTTTTTGTTAACTCCAAGCCTCACTGGCGTTCCCAATAAATAATCGGTGGTCGCCGAAAATGTATCCCCATGTTCTGTCACTGCCGCGGGTTTGCCGAAATTATATACAAATCGCCATAATCGTAGCTGGTGGGGTTGTATACTTCCCCCTAGGACTTCGAATCAAATTTTTCGCAAAATAATCGTCGAGAAACTGCTAAATATAAACCAGTTCTTTATCAGGCGAAATCAGTGAGGTTTAGGTGTATCCCTGTCCCCTGGCTAGGAATTTTCCCCTATGCTCTGTTGTCCCGTGCTTGCGTTGTCAATGCAACGTCATACCGTCATACGTCAACGTCATACCGCCTCTCTCTCTCTCTCACTCTCTCTCTCTAACTATACCGAGGGCTCCCGTTGATTACCTCCCAAGAAGCCCATGAGCTAAGTTTTCCCCGTTGTTATTGATATAACGGATTCGCCCACTTGAACAATAACCATATATCCTCAGTCATTGTTTCGAGTATCTCACAATAATTTTAATGAAATTCTGTATAATTGTGGCAATACTGGAACAAGTGAAACTACCCTCGATTGTATTTTATTTCCACACCTCCAACCCCTAGAAAAGTAGCTTTTAGGATGATCTCGATCCAGTTCCAGTCTCGTTAATTGTCCTCTAGCCAATATTTTTATTTTGACCTTCGAATACACCCCTCTCTCCACAACCACCACACTGAGCAACCGAGCAATACCGTACCCACATACTTCGTCCCTTGGAAAAAATTCTGGTTTTCGTCGCTACTGGTCTTTAGTATAATTAGTATACGGTTTTCGATCAAAATTACGGTTTTCGCAAATAATTACGGTTTTCACAACTTTTTACGGTTTTCGAGAAAGATTGTAATTTCGGTTGCAGTTTGTTAATTCCGCGTGGCTAAAAATGAACTGGCACCCTAAAGCATTGAGATACGGTAGGATGAGCTGCTAATTATTTCTGAAGACCAGCATGTGAATTTTGTCTCAGTTTGGCGTTTAGTTCTTTCCAAGACCGACAGAATACGGGAACGAAGTGTAAATGATGAACCCGTAGTGTTGCCGATGACGCTTTATTAGGCCTTCATCAAGTTTATGGTTACGAAAAAGAAAAATAATTAAAAATGAGGCTTTATCATTGCAATTTTTTTTTCTTTAGAAAATCTTTATGCTATCTGAACACATCAGTCATGGGATACATTCGCTGGTAGTTGCGAAAATTGATTTGAACATTAGTAACTCGATGTGGCAGGAGAACGTGTAAAAATAGTGCCTGCATTTCTTCTATGGGAAAGTTCATGACATGTTTTCCGTCACCATCCATGCCAAGTGACTATGTTCATTGAATAGACATGCCAATCCTCAATTTAGCTTAGCTTTTAATATTAGTAATTGAAATGAAAACAAAAAATAAGCGGGAATTAGTGAAACGACCTATATACGTATATAACACAGATAGAAATTATGATAAAACATAAATAAAAAAAAAATTAATTCAAGATAAACCCGTTTTACTACCTACGAATGAATGGGAGATGAAAATTCTGGTAATTGCTATATCTTTTTAGTTAATAACTCGTGAAAAGTTATTCTTTCAATAGAATTATTATTTTATTTCGGGTCATAGAAATACTGTTACCGAATCATTCAATTTAAGGAAATCAAAATGAAAGCTCATCTATAACAGGAATGATAATACAAACCATAACCATTCGGAAGTATATTGCTAATTCATTAGCAAAGACAACTATATGATATACAATGTTAAAGCGATTCGCCACTCGTTTTAAATGGAACGACCGTTCTCCTCTTAAAAACTCCAGTAGATTCTCCTTCGAAACCGTGAAGGCGTCAGTCAGTTTCTCTGCAAAGAAGAACTACCACTTCCGAAGACAGGAGTTATACTGCTTGTGTGTAGATTCGGTGATCGATTCAACCATTATATCATCTGTTACTGCTAATAAACCTGTCCTTATATATACATGCCGGACAATTTCTCTGCTAACAGTCTAATCTGTTTGGCTAGTGGGTGTAGCCGAGTTCTGCAAGGAGAGCGTAAGAAGGTTAGTGGGGGTTGAAAATATAGGTTGACTCACTAGGCACTAGGCACGAAAAGAATAAGGGATACCAGGGTTGAGCAGCCCACTGAGACACGACGATAAACTTAGATGCTTTATCGTGAACGCTTATCCAAATAGAGGATAGAATTAATGAAAAAGGAAGGAATGCCGCAAAACCGGTCACTCCAATCCATCGGGAATGCGTCTATATTGACAGCGAATGGATCTTAATGCCATGAATGATAACGGCCGCTTTTTGCGTTTATGTGGGATGTGAAAATATCAATTTCAGGTTCCGCAAACGGATTTGATTAAAGGCGTAGTCCGCTAGTTCCCACGAGGTGTCTAAGTTGAGGTACCTAGACTCTCGATCGGCTTCTGGATTATCCTTGGCAGGATATAGTTAGCGAGGAGCCGGAGATTTCTGACTTCACGCCATTGCCGAATTTCTCGAGTTACTTTGTTCAGGTGAGCTACTCTGGTACCGCCCATTTGATTAATGTAAGAAATTGCAGTAGGGATGCCACCCTGAGAAGAATTTCGCAGTTCGAGAGATCTGCCGTACAACAACGAAGGACTAGGAAGATCGCTTTTAGCTCGAGATAATGGATGTGATTGAGTTGTTCCTCTACTAACCATGAACCTACTGTTGATTTTCCGTCACATGCTGCTCCAGCCTGTGAGGGATGGGCCAGTGAAAATGAACCACCCACCCGGAAAATAGG
Organism: Psyttalia concolor; assembly: GCA_030522845.1. Classification (NCBI taxonomy): domain Eukaryota; kingdom Metazoa; phylum Arthropoda; class Insecta; order Hymenoptera; family Braconidae; genus Psyttalia; species Psyttalia concolor. The sequence continues at coordinate 29,919 of JAPYZM010000361.1, read as the reverse complement.
CATCTTTGGGATATATTTTAGCCATTTAGCCCCCGGGGAGATAGTTTTATTGCTGTTCTAGTGTCTTTCAATTTGAAGTGTGACGGGTTTATAAATTTATTAATTTTTTTCAAATTCAGAATGAATCGTTTTTTGTCATTTGGTTTGTCTACGAGGAAAGAAAAGGAAATGAATTGACCCTCGAAGGTTTCTATTACCCCCATACATTAATCTATCCACTTAGTGCCTTAGGTGCTGCTCCTCACATCCAGACGCTGTTGGAGGAGTTGGGATTTCTAAGTGAGAAGGGAGATATAAGGGATTCTATATCCCTCAATGCACTGAAGAACGAGGGGGTTGGAGGTGATGGATATCCAGCTCGGGAGGAAATGCCGTAACATCTGAGCGCTAACGTCTTACCCTTATTTTCGAGTCTCCTGTTTGGGAACGTTTGTTGGTGGTGTCTACGGGACGTTCTTGCGCTTTTGTTGTTGAATCTGTTTGTAGCTTCTGCTTGCGTTACTCTCTGTCCTCGAGGCTTCATGCTCGTACGCATCTTAGTGAACTTCACAAACGAATTTTTCGAGTTGAAATGCAGCGGCATCGCAGATTTGTTGGAAGTTGACATCTTGAGATCTTATCCAAGCGTCGCCACTGTTTGAATTTCCTTCACCTTTCCAGGGAGGCTAGAAACATAATGGAACCCATATGAAGTTGATCCCGAGGACGTCTCGCACCTATTTGTTCAAACTTAGAGATACACAAGATCGCCTGATCGATGAAAAGCCCCGATAGATTTGGGTCATCATTTTTCCAGTGTCGCAAATCGATAGGAGCTCCAACTTGTCGATTTTATCCTCTCCCAGCAGGCTGGAGATTGCTGCCCCTAGGGCTACTAAGGTGGATCTTCTAAGGTTCTGGTAATCAATAACTTTATTGTTTCTGTGGACGGACGCGTCTGTAAGCATTGCAGCAATCGCTGGCTTAACTTCCGTGCCTCGAAACACCATTTGTCGGTTTCCGGTGAATACTGATCCATCAATTTGGATATTTCGTCCTTGTCCAAAGGACCGGAGAGTGCTTTAGTGTGGATGGATCTGCGCCCAAAACATTCAATACCTCTGGATCGATACTGTCTTCATCCAACGCCCTCTCAAAGCAATGACGGGAGGATCGCTAGTGATTGGATGCGATGATGGAGATTGAGTCTAGCACCATTGCATCTAGCGCTGATACGTCGAGTGTTTTTGCTGGTGATTTCTTTGGAAGAATAGCTCTGTCGTCTTGGTGAGAGACAGCAGCATTTACAGGTTGGTTTTTTTTATTAAAGTGTTGGGATCATTAAATAGCTTTATCCTATAGATCTAGCCAAATCGTCCCAGCATGTGTAAATGGGAATATCGGGGCAAAACAAACAACTTACTTCCTAACGCAGAGACCATAACCTTCAACAGGCATTCGAATTTTTCATCAAACTCGTAGACCTTTCAAAAAGGATTTATTCTCTTTAGGATTCTCGTGCTTTCTTAAGTTTGTGACCCATCGTTGAAGAAAAAGACTAACTATTCAACTAAGAAATAAAAGACAAAAAAAAAGAGAGGAACTGTGGGAATCAACAATGGGCTTCACCTGCACGCAAGAAAGACAATGGAAGTTAGGGTAGTAGATCAGAATCTCTGGTAGGTGTTTAATTCCACCTATAGGTTTGCGAACTGCTCCACGGTGCCCTGTCGGTTCCAGACACAAAAAGATGAAGAACTCCGGGGGATACGTCGGAAAGCAAAGTGAAAGAGAAACCTGTGACGCCAAACTTCATCTCCGATCGACTCTGAAAAAATAGAATGAGCAGTGGTGGGATATTCTGTATATAAACCGCACATCGTTATTGTATATTTTTATTATAAAGTATTATTTCGGTATTGGTTAAAATTTTTACTGTTTGAGACGGTTACGTGTGACTGCTCTGATTATTCATACCAGATTGGAAGTCACCGGGCGAAGGCAAAAGTTCGGAGATAAAGTGTAATTGAATTATTTATTACTTCTCATTATTTTTGTTTTGTATCTACGTCGAGCCACGTTCAATGATCGCGTTGGATCATCATAGAGTTTTGGAGAGCTTCGGACAGATTACAAACATCAAATCGACTGGGTTCTGAGATAGCAGTTATTAACGACGAGCGTTCTGAAGACGAGGGAGCCACTTCCTAGACAGTAGAGGAGCGTGGCCTATCAATTGAGTGCGATGCCAGACGGATGGAGGGGAAAGTCTCGAAGTGTTTCGTGTACGATAAATGGAATTCCTCAGCCTCGTCTAATTCTGAAGTACATTTGATGTACAAGATGCTGGGAAATATTCTCTAGGATAAATAAATATGTGTGGAGGTATATTTTTAGAGCCTTCTGCAGAGAAATAGTTCTGCGCATGCTAATGCTAGAATCTGCGTGACGTGTGACTTTCGGGACAGTCACCAGAATTTATCTTTTTGTAACGTCACGGCGAATTCGAGTAATTACGTGGGTTTTGCATAACTGAAGGCTATCGACGTGGAATCGCCAAGTTACTTCTCATGGGGTGTTAATCGCGTGTAGTAACGTTTTGTCAGAAATTTTAGTTATTGACTCATAGGCATAACTAAAATGATTTGAAATTCGGACAATTTCTGCATGATAATTTCAATTTTGGAACTCAGCATTTTCGAGTTTCCGCCAGAATCGTTGAAAATTCACCGCAGCAAACATAAATCAGATGATGACCGTAGTGGCAAAGTTAATAGTTTTGAAGAGTTGTTGTATCATTGAGTGAACACGTTAACTTGATGTTTCCAAGTTATATAAACTTGAGTCAATGATTTATTAGTTTTGAGACGGTCGCGCTTTGAAACCTGGACCACTCTAATTAGTGCATTTCCTATTTGTCTCTTCAGTTTTGTAAAAATTTTAGTATTCTGCTGTATGGAAGTATATTAATATTTCGTAAGCATTTTTGAGTAGCGAATCTTATTATAACAAGAGATTCCAGATCACTAAATCCGAATAAATTTAACAGAAGCTTCAATGGAACTAATGATAATATTGTTTTTTTTTTTATAATTAGAATAAATTCATGGTTTCGTGGTCCTGTCTTTCTTGCATAGGAAAGTTGAATTCCAATCAGGTTTCGATACATGGTAATTTATAGCAATAATTATTTAGGATTGAAATTCGCAGACTTCAGAAAACTTTTGGTAAAAGCTACGATTAATTTGATAGTGAGATTATGACTTTATTTATTGGAATCAATGGTAGATAGTGAATGAAAACTCCATGTCCTGTGACTTAATTTATTCCAATAACTAATTAAGAACAGACATAGCTCTTCCAAATAAGACTCTTGTTTCTTACTTTTATAATAAGTGACAATGTAATAGACATCATATCATTTCGAAATCAGGAAAGACGATTTTAAGATTGTTGAATTTTTATGAAATTTATTTATTTTTTAAAAAAATTTTTTATTTTTGAAGGTTCTCTCAATGTCAACGACCCATTCATGCTAACATTAAACCGTGATAAGCACTCGAAATGTACTCGGTAATGAGCTACAGCGATTTTAACCATTCTTTCGGATCATTCGGTTTCTTGATGATACCTGGAAAACCAATCATCCGCAACGCATAAGCAGCCCCTTGTGACCCTTGCGGCACCTTTTTTTTACCCTTATGGGGTGAGTTAGTTTTGCCAAGACAATACGGTATTTTTCCGGTTTTTTTATCCGGGGACTTTGTTTCCGGGACTCAATAAATTGACCTGAAATATAATTGAACTGGGTATGAAAATATTGAAATTTACTTTAGTTATGATGAAAAGTATGTAGGGAAGCGAAATTATATATTTACCAAAAACAAAAACTAACAATTATTTTCATGATATTTAAAAATTTATATCAGGTGATTATTGATATTGAGTGGGGTGCATTTGGAGATAATGGCGTCTTAGACTTTATCAAAACAGATTTTGACCGACAGAATGATGCCAATTCGCTACTTGTCAGTTCATTCACGTAAGTATTCTGCATAATTAATATTTCCTTTAAGGGAAGACACTACTCAAATGTATCCGTCCACACGTGAGTGGAAAACTGGTCTGTGTGAGATTTTTTTCCTATACATAATGGCTAAACAACAATGTTTTGATGCACTTAAACATCACCAAAATAACGGGAATTTATAAAAAACTAAAAAATTTACTTTTTACTTCAAAAGTTGTAATGATAATCCCTGAGTTTGTGATTACCTTCATTTTCCTTAATCGTAAACCTGACGAAAACCTCACGAACCTCATCCTGAACCCTATGGATTTATCATTTACACTTCGTTTCCGTATTATGGCAGTCTTGGAAAGAACTTAAACGCTAACCCTAAATATGTTCGCACACAGGTCATCAGCAACAATTAGCAGCTCATCTTACCTTAATTCTATGTTTTAGGGCGCCAGTTGATTTTTAGCCACGCGTAATCAACGAACCGCAACCGTAATGGTAACCTCTAGTGAAAACTCTCGGCATTCGTCGGCCAAACGTCGCAATTTTCAGGGGTATGGGCAACACAATTTTGGAACCGGGCACTATTTTTCACTGACACTCGCGGAAAATTAAGTGAGGGGACTCACCATTTCGGCGGCGGAATGTCTGGAGGGTCCCTTCGGTGCTTTTGGCTCTTTTCTTCGCCTTTTACGTCCTTTTTCTGCGGCGGTTGTCTAGTTGCCCATCCGTGCTGCGTAACGGCCGGAGCACGGGTGAGCCCGGGACTCTCGCGCGGAGTGGGGGAAGCGTTAGTTCGTGGACTAGCGCGCGCGTGTTGCGTGGTTTTCTCTAGCTGGTGAGGTAGGGGAGCGCGCGAGATTCAATTCGAATATCTCGGGCGCTTGGAAGTTTATCGAGGGTTTAATTATTGGCTATCGTTTAATTTGCTTATTATTTTAATTGTTGTTTGATTTATTTCTTCGTGGGACTAAACCGTACTAGACTCGGAATTTTAGGGAGAACGGTTGTTAGCCCTGTCCACGACGCGGAGTTCGATCATTTATCCCTGGACGACACTCTCCGGAGAGCGAGTAGGAGATTCTCAACCGTAATTCATTTTTTTCTATTTTCGGCAATTCCTACAGGGCAGTTTTTATTGTTTTTCCCCTGCAGGACCTTCCAACCGTAAACTAGAATCTCGTAAGGCTCACGCGACTAAGGGAGCTCGAGAATTGCACTCGTCTTTGTGCTCTATCCAGGAACGCATACTGAAAAGGGATTGTCCACCAACCCACGGGGTAGCTTGGTATAATTGGCTCCCATCCGCCGTGGCTTGTGGCCCTTTAATCAATTTCTCCCGGACTATTCTGAACCATGATCTTTAACCGTATATAACAAAAAATGACGAAAGAAAAATGAATTTGATAATTAATGAATCAATTATTCGCGTGATAGTTAATTTTTCAGGAACTTTTAACCTCACCAGGCGGGGTAATCGGGGGATGAATTGACGTATTTTTAGGGAGAACAGAACTTAGGGGTTTTCGGGGTGTGTCTCTCTCTCTCTAGACTATATAATTACCCTAGGATACAGCCCGTGATGAAATGACTAAGAATTTCGTCACAAAGTGTAGAAAGTGCAGTTAAATGATCGGATTGTCTTGAAACTTATACTCAATGTTCACAACACTAGAAGCAATAAAGCTATGGCGAAAATTCGAAACGTATAATTATTATATATGACCGATGGTAGTGGCCGTGCGGTTAGAGTGGTAGATTAAAATGCCAATGATTTGGGTTCGCTTCCCGTCACCAGTGGTCAAAATTTGTAAAAATTTGTAGCACTCTAATCTCACGATTCAGTGCCGAGCGGTGGTCTCGTAAAAAGGACGACTGTGCCTGGCTAAGGTTTGCCCCTCAGGGTGAGGTTTTTCCTTGATCATCGGTGAATGCGGTACAGAGGGGTTGGGGGTGGGCAGGATAAAGTACGTTAAAGTCCGAGAGAACCCACATGAGGAAAGGATTTTTTTTTTCAATTTTTACATTTGTATCAGCAAAAAATACAGAAGAAAAAAAATTAAGGAACGAAATACGTAAATGAACCTATTTCCTTGGGGAACCCTTGTATGTTGTCTTGATTTTTCACATTATATTTTCGATTTTCTTAGAAACTGCAATATTATATGATCTGATCGTATTAGAAATTGAAATCGATTGAATAATAAATTCTACTTCCCCATATTGTTTTATTCAGTCAATTTTCCAGCAGATCTAGGAGAGAAAAATCCTCGAATTGAAAATTGCAGCCATACCTGTACGAATTTCAATTAATTTGGATGAACGTAGTTATGTAAAAATATTTTTCCATCATTACACATAGGAAAGAAATCTCAGGGAGGCCACTTATTTATTCAAGCAATTTCTGATTTCGACAGTGATTCCCCTGAAAAGAGAACCCAAATTGATGCTTTGTAAACTCTGATAATCCATTATTTCATCATTTTCAGATTCGAAAAATACATCAGTGGAAAATATTTAGGTGAAATTGTTCGGTGTATTTTAGTGAAATTATCAGAAGATGGTTTATTGTTCACCAGAGAAACGCCTGAATCTCTTCTCATCCCTGGAAGTTTTTTGACAGATTATATTTCTTTAATTGAACAGTAAATATATTTCATTAATATTCAACTAATTTGTGAGCGTTCACATACAAAAGACACTTTGTTAATGTTGAATGCACGTCAATTTTATTTCAGTAATCTTGTTCAGAGCTTCCAAAGGCCTATAAAGCAAACAATATGACTTTATTGAGAATCACGTGTGACAAAGTGGTATTTCTTATGTGGACTGCTAATTGTTATTTAATATGGACAAACGTTGATAACACAAAAAAAGTGCTGTAGTGCGAATCGATTATTTATCAAATGGATCTTTAAAAACTTCGTTATTACATAGCGCTTAGCATGTATCAGGAAAAATTCACAGAAAAATCTACCACATTTTTCCGAAACTACCTACGGAAACCGGAATCGAGAGTAAGTTTACCAGGATTTCTACCACGAGTAATGAATACTTGGTTCCTACGCCAATTGTGATATTCAAAATTAAATCAATATAGATAATTATTGGGATAAGTATTTCTTGAATAAATAGAACACTGGTGTCGTCGTGGCAAGTCGTCTCTTCTATACCGTCAGCGTGTCTGGTACAAGTACGAGTGAGACGCAGTCTCCCTGGGAAGAGACTTTGCGCGTTTTATATCGACATAAACATTTTTTCCCCCATGAGGGGGCGTCTCAGAACATTATTGGGAAACACACAAGGCGGACTTTTCAAAGCAATCTTCCACTCAACCGCAAACATCTGGAGAGAACAGTAGAACATTAAATATATTGGTAGGTATTTGGTGATGAATGTCTTGAATGTGAATTATCATTAATTTTATTATTTCCCAGCACGCGGATTTGTACGTATTCACCATTTTATACGTATTCTTGTGTATCCCAAAAGACCCCTAGGAGCTAGTCCAGCGGTTGATTGAAACACCACCTAACGAGAGAAAAAAAAAGTTTTTATGTCGATATATAACGTGCAAAATCGCTCTCCTGGTAGCACCCAGTATGTTCCCTACAGTACGTACAGTGACAACGAGCATGATATAGTATATTTCAGTACGTGTGGGGCGATTTCGTTTTTTACGTGTATGGGGTTTCCGCCATGAGTTGTAGGCGAGTGATATAACCACACACGTTGAGGACAAAATTTCTCAACAAGTCCTCAACATAATTTTATGCCACGAGGCCTGGAACCGGCTAAATTAGGCACAAGGCGCGAAGCGCTGAGTGTGTAATCAGCCGGTTTCAGGCAGGAGCCTTCATTTTTTCAACGATAATCCATATGCAATGATACTAATGAGATAGGTAAGACTATCATTGCCTAACCTTAACTCAGTAAGCTAAAAAGCATAATAAAGTTCAACAAGAAAGTTCCGAAGTGAGGAAGATCAAATTCATCGTACGGCGTAAAATTGAAAACGGATATAATGCGACGTAGCGCTTTTCCTGGCTTGCGACGGACTTTTGCTCCCGTCCAACCCCAAACTGCCCTGACCCATTCAATTCCCCTCCTTAAACTAACTAACCTTAATGATGATTCCTAGTTGATCGCCAGGTGACCTTGATTTCCCAGTGTCACCCCTGGGCTAGCCGGGTTTTAGCCTCGGCGGGCAGAAACCTCCCCTACTGGCCTACCGCACTGCGTTTTTAGTCCACGACCTGATTCGCTAACTGGTGCTACTGATGCTACTCCCTAAACCTTCTTCTATCCTTATCTTACGTACTAACCTTATATTATGGGGATGACCGAGCCAGGGCAGGGCCACGTGCCCGCGACTGCTCAGTACGTAGGTTTCGGAGAGAGGGCGGGGTCCTGGGATCTTCAATGACTCCTAACGACCTGATTTCCACTGGTTTATTTCTCTTTCTGATTTACAGAACCGCTAACACGCACACACAGAGTTATATACGTCCACTCGTTATGTCTAACTGTAACACTCGGCTATTACGCGTCAGCGCGAGCAGGCTCTCCTGGGAAAGGTCTCCACCTCGGCCTCGACCGGTCGTTTCCACGACACAGATCGGTGGGCAGGACCATTCCGGAGCGATATCGAAGACCTGGCTCCAGGGTTCTTACACCTGCCCGTGCCGGTCCCCTGCCACTCGGGGCAGCAACAGGGTCCCCTAGTGACCAGGGCCGCCTCCCGAGTCCTACTCCTCGTCGTCGGCGCAGGGTCAATCCAGAACCTCCAGAGGTCCATAGAGTGTCGCACGACCGGCTCCTGCCTCGCCTCTCCGCTGACTGCCGAGACGTCCGGCAGCTCCGGGCGCTCTCGCACGACCCCCTCTCTTCAGTTTTCCTATGCTCGATGTTCCTTTCGTTTCGCCTCCCGGTGAGTCCAAGAGAGGGGGAGGAAATCCGAGGTTTGCCCTCCAGAGATCCTTGGCCTTGCTGTTCTCTGCTTCACTTGGGTACACCCGCCCTAGGGTTCCTTGCTAGGACTGGTCCTCCCGACTTCGGCCTCCGATCCCCTCATGTGAGGGTGTGGGTCATCATATCCAGCTTAACCCCGGCGTTCCTCACCCTACAGATCCAGGTCTGGTCCAGGCGTTTCTCCTGCTTCTCGCTGGTCGTTCTTCTCCAGGGCGGAACTCCAGCGCGCGTCGGAATCCGCTGGATTCTCCTAGCTTCCCGTGCCGGAGTACAGGTTCTCTCTCCCGCTCTCTCCCTCTTTCTTCCACGGTATCCCAGTGGGCTTTCCTTCCTCTTTCCTAACTTTCTTCCGTTAATGTCCTAGCCTTAGTTCTAATTTTACACTTCTTTAACATTAATTCTCTCTGATTCATTCTTTACACTCTCTTCTTTTTAATCTTTATATACTAAATGACCGGACGGGTGATGAATACAAAAATCATGACAGCGAATATCAAAAGACCATGTTTAATTGTTTTTGGTTCTTTTGTTATAAAGCCTAAACAAAGTATTAGAGCGAAAAATTGCTTTCAATTTTACATCTTCACAATCATTCCTTTAGTTACAATCGTGGTCCACACATAAAATAAGTTCTCGACCCCATGTGAACAAATACAGGGCGTTTCAAATAATATAGTTGAATAACTCTTGAAACAGAAAAGTAATCGGTAAATTTTTCATCTGAAATTTGTACGGTTCACCGAGCAAGTGATACCAAGTTGATTTCGAGTACAAATGTTTATACTTTAATAACCTCAAATATCGACCTTGTTCTTCTTTAAATATAATCAATGCCACGCCAAAAAGGTCAGGATAAATTAAGAAACAAAAAATTCCATTTAAGTTTCATTAATTATAGCCTACGTTTCAACAACAATTGTTTTCCTCTTGAGAGCCTAAAAAAACAATTGAAACACTATGAGTAATTATTATAATTAAACATCAATAGATCTAATCAAGTCAAACACATTGCGAAATATTTACCAATAATTAAATTTGATTACGCGAAACCTCTTGTTTTCTCGAAATAAAATAAACAAAAATGACTTAACGAACAAATAACAAAAAAATGTCAACTCAGAAAAATTTTAAAAAACAATAAAATAGATAAAAACTATCACAAAATGCTTGTTCTAATAAATTCGTCGGACTACACTAAAACATATGAGTGAGCACAACACCTGTCCTGTTCTATATCTAACCTAAACGACAAAAATTCAAGACTCAAAGGATATTGCGCTATGACAAATGACAATAATTGTTTTCTACAGCAAAGGTAGCCTTTTGGTGTCAACTTTATAATTTACAGTTTTCTGTCTATAATGTGAAATGATTCCTTAATAATTTGATCTGCTCACTGCTTAGTCAATTATTTTGGCCTTATGAAAATTAAAAGTATGCCTCTCTGTTTTCACATGATCTGCCAAAGCTGTATGGTAAGCATTTGGATTTTTCCACTGCGTATGTGGTCTTGCAATCTATTTTGAAAAAACCTGGCTCTTTCACCAATGTAAGATTTGTTGCAATTATTGCAATCTATCTGGTATATGACATTCGACTTCTTCTCTTTCGGAATGTTATCTTTGGGCATACCAATTACATTTTTTAATTTAAAATCAACTCTAGGAATAACTTTAAGATTGATCTTCTTTAAAGATCTTGCAATATCGCTTGTTTAATGATCTTCATAAGGTAGTACTACAATATTTTTCCCATTTAAACTCTCCATAACATTATTACTTTGATTTCCTGTATTTTTTCAAAACCTCACCCTGTCATTAATTGTGAATAAAATCTTATCCAATGAATAGTTCTTAATAATTAAAATCTTGATTAATTTGGTAAAATTCATTGGTCTCCATATTTCGTCAGTAATATTAAACATTCTATCTACCGAATTTTTTATAATGGAAAGTTTTACATGGAGAGGATGCTGAGAATGGCAATTTAAGTCTGCCAGACCACGTCGATTTATGATAGATATTAAAACTCAAGCTGACGTCATCCCTTATCAAGAGTACATCCAAGAATGGAATTACGTTATCTTTTTCTTCCTCTAATGTGAATTGTAGTCTATTATGACGTAGGCAATAATTGAATAAACTTTTGAAATTTTTGTTTCTTAAGTTATCCTCACAATTTTGGCGTGACATTGATTATGTTTATACTTTGATGCTACGAGAAAACCAGTAAAATATCCAATACGTTGCTGAATAAAACATGATACATGAATATACAAGTCCATAAAATAAAGTGTCAGTTTATATTTAATGAAACTGTGTGATATTGGATGGCTCTAACCAAAGAAAAGCAAAATAGATGCTTGCAGTAGTGGTGGATGGCGAACTGATGAATCATTGTATTCTAAATATTCTTTAATAAAGGGTTATGTTGATTAAAGCCTAAAAGTCTATCTATCCAACAAAAATAACAGGTTATGGGCCCAGGCACGTAGGCGAGAGTATTTTCAGTAAAAGTGGGATAGTTTTGACATCGGTAGTCATCTAGTGAGGTAGAATGGCCTCTCTGGAAGACAAAATTTCGAGATCTACTTGATTATCATGAGGGAGCATTAGATGTCATAGACAAGGACTTGATAAAGCCCGGTGATATATCTGAATCTGCTACGGTAGCAGAGAAGCAAGAACATAAAGAACAAAATGACTTGTATCGTAAAGCAAACAGTTTTGCTAAGACGTTGATAGCAAGTACAGTGACTAAGGATGTTTACCGGAAGGTCATGGATTCAACTACTGCTTCTGAGACGTAGGAAGCTTTGAAGGATCTGTTTAAGGTGATATCTAAAGATCTATCGTTCAGCATATGCACAGACTTTTTTGCTTTTGCTTGGACTCAAGGAGAAGATGTCTCTACCACGATTGTCAAGCTGAAGGCCTTGTGGAATGATTTGAACAGTGGACTTAAAATTGGAGAGGAGAATGAACTGCCAGATTATGATTTTGGTATGTAAAATTTTGCATATTTTAAGAAGCCGCTTCGAAACATTCTCTTCAAGTTGGATTTTACTCACCAAGAACGAAGAAAAAGGTTTGATGAGCTAATAACACCGTTGTATATGTTCGAGAGAAAAATTAAAGAAGAATGGAGTTGAAAGCAACTTCAGTCAGGACGCATTGGCAGCCCATGTGAAGAATCAAAGTGAAAAAAACAATAAATTTAGCAAAAATGGCGAAAGATATCACTGCAATGACTGCAAGCAGAAGGGACATTGCGTCAGAGACTGCAAGAAGTGAATTGTTGATAGCTGGCCACCGAAGAATACTGGTGACGCTCCATGCGGTGATGCAGTTGACACCAATGTAGCTCGAGTCTCACTTTGCAACGAAACCTATGACTTTGAGACTAATCCAACGGACTGTTGGATTGATAATGGAGCAACGAGGCACGTCACACAGGGTCAAGAATTTTTTGTTGAGGTCAGAGAGTTAAAAGGCTTGGTGGCATAAGAGCAGCTCGCAAAAAGACGCTGGAAACTATTGGGCAAGGAACAGTTTCAAGTTTTGTCAGAAGTGGATGACAAAATACAGAAGTTGACATTGACAAATGTATGATACTTATCACAGATTTGAAAGAATCTGTTTTCTGTTTCGGTTGCTGAGGATGCCAGGCCAGACAGCAAATTCTAATCCAAAGTGACAAAGTGTAAACTCACCGTGTATAGTAAAATTGTGTTGTGTGGAACTCGTGAGGCGAATGGATCACTGTACAAGGCACTTATAAACCCAGTTACTCCACAGCAAGAAACAGAGCTAAATACTGTAGTGGCAGACTCTTCAATATTGCAGCTGTGCCATGAAAGATGGGGACACCAACACAAACAACACGTAAAGAAGATGCAGGAGAGAGAACCAGGTATCACAGTGACGCTAACTAGGGAGTTCTGCGAGTCATGCATTTATGGAAAAACACATCCATTGCCTTTCGGCACTAGGACAAAGGCCGGACAACCTGGGGAGTTAATGCCAGGTGATGTATGTGGACGCTTTGATGATTCATTCACGAAGAAGCGGTACTTAATAACGGTACGTAGGCGGTACTCAATACTTAATAAGGGGGTAGTCAAACAGATGATTGAACATGTGAGAAATCAAGGACATTTAATTAAGGAGTTTTTGAGTGACAATAGAAGTGAATTTGATAATGCAGATGTTAAGGAAGTTCTTCTTGAGTATGGCATCGCGCAGAGAATGATAGCACCATATACGCCTGAACAAAATGGTGGCACTGAGGGTGAGAATTGTATGATAGCCGAGACGGCGAGAACTTTCAAATACTCCGACCCAAATGTTCAATTTCCAGCTGCCATTGGGCAGACCTGGTGAGTACTGCTGTTTACATCTTAAATAGAACTGGAAAGTCTTCAGAAGAAAGCCTAAGAGCAGAGAATTGAATGGAGAAAGCCATGGACATAGAAATGGACTCTTTCCATGAGGACTAGTAGACTTGGGAAAAGACAGAATTACTAGAAGGTGCTAAGACAATCCGTTGAAAGTGGGTCAATCGATTGCAGGCGAAACCAGACGGGAGTATTGACAAATCCAAACCACGGTTAGTTGTCAAAGGATACAGCCAGCATCGAGGAGTTGATTACAATAAAAAATTCAGTCCTGTTGCGAGAATGGGGACTGTTCGATCGACGCTGAGTATTGCTACCAGTGAACAAATGCATCTGGTTTAATTTGACATATCAACTGCTTTACTCTATGGCGATCTTGAGGAAGTTATCTACATGAGGCAGCCTGAGGGATATGATGACGGCACGGGTGATGTTTGTAAACTTAAGAAGAGCCTCTATGGATTCAAACAGGCACCCAGGTGTTGGCCTAAACGTGTTGGAAGTTTTCTGGTGAGAAGGGCGTTTCAAATCAGTGAAGCTGACTCATGTCCATATATTCGAGAGAGGAATGGTGCAAAACCCACACCAGTGCTGTATGTGGACGATGGGTTAGTGACTGCAACTGATCCCCATGATCAGGAAGCATTTCTGAAAGAATTGGAGACTGAATTGAAAGTTGTCGCAAAACCAGCAGATTATTTGTTGGGAATAGAAATTGAGCAAAAATAAGAAGAAATAAAAATATATTAAGAGTCATACACAAGACGAATTCCTGAACGCTTTCATTTTTCTTCTTGCAATTCCATCTCGACACTGATGCTGAAGAGTTCCGAGGGCTTAGGAGCAAGGAAAGATGATCAAAGGAACATAACTTTCCCTACAGATAGCCAGTTGCCGCATTAATATATTTAATGCTCTGTACGAAGCCAGATCTAGCCAAAAGTATATCATTTCTGTGTAGATCACTTGAGAATTCTAGTTCAGAGGACGTCACACGCGTTTGTAACGAGATTTTTCTCGTGACGAGGTGAAACCTGTACAGAACATGTGAACCCAGTCTCCAAAAGATTGGGAGTGACATCTAGGAACGGCTGCATAACCGGGGGTAGATAAAACAGGCCAATAGACCTATAACAGACTGAAGGCATAGCAGTTGGGAGAATTGTGACCTCGCATGGTCTAGAGGACGTAAGTAGACTTTCGCTACTTTAGAATTTGCCCAGCCTGTGCTACGGGAATTGGGGCCAACATATAGGCCGTTCAGCTGGGCGATTCTATAGGCTATTTCGAGGTAGACTAGGGACCAACGTTGCCTGCTCAGAGGACTTTCCCTTTCGGGATCCCGTCGGTTTGATTGGTGGTCATGAAGTAATGGAACGGCTCATGGGACTGAGATAGCCAGACTAGGAGGCAAGGCCCTAGTAGGATCTCGAGGTAGTAGAACGCGGGCGCTTGGTGCAAGTGGTGGACGGAGCCTCTCGGGAGGCTATCGTGACAGTTAGTCTGTATACGGCTACGGACAGGGGCGTCGGCCTATCATCACTCGTTATATAACCGGTGTAGGCAAGCATTAAAGAGTTGCTTCGACTCCCGAAGTGACGACTTTGAGGAGATCGATGTTATCTCAATCCAGATAGAACGATCTGGTGGACGCATAAATCCATGGGTCGGGAGTGAATGTCTTTCTGGAGGCCCGAACATGCGCTACTATTTCTAGTAACTGGAAATGGTGATTCGCCATGACCGAAGCGGTAACTGGTGGTTACAAATGTGGCAGATCGAGGAGTGGTTACCATTTCCAACTCTAGTCGGGTCGGTATTTTGACGGCCCAGGCTCTGAGGAGTCCCGGCTGATTCGCAAGTAACTCTGCGTGCCTCCACTGCGATTATACCCTGGAGAGGAAAGGACAGAGAGGGCTAGAAGAAGCCCCTCATAAAGAGAACGTACATAAGTTCGTGAGAAGCTGCTGTGAAAGCATTAAAATGCGCCCTGAAAAGACCGACGATATGGTAGTCCTACTCCCGCTGGCGATCACCCACTCTGCCATACCATACTGAGTTGGCTGGGCAACCGATTGTCCAACCACATCAAGTCCCCTGTGTTGAAAAGAATTTCGCAGGGTCCGGTTTTTGTTGAACCTTCCGCAAAGGTTCGGCTGGCATCGAACATTTCATGTTTTAAAGGCTGTGAGTGTCAAAAATCGTTTCGGTATTTTGCTGGTTGCAACATGCCGGGAAAATATTCATTACACGTTAAACGAGTGCTTAGATACATTGCAGGCACATTAAATCAAGGGATAGTGTACAAATCCAATGTCAACGAAGGGATCCTTGAATGCTACCGTGATGCAGACTTCCGAGGCTGCACAAAAACTGAAAGATCAATAACAGGAGTTGTAGTCATGTTTGCCGGTGGAGGGATTTCATGACTAAGTCAGAAGCAAGCGATGGTAGCTACGTTAACTACTGAGGCAGAAATTGTTGCTGCTAACGAAGCCAATAAGGAGATTATCTGGCTTACTAGATTATTTGGACGCATACTGAGATTGAAGCAGGTTCCTGTATTCGAAGTAGATAATTCGGCAGCAGTGAGACTTGAACAGAATCCAGAATTTCATCGCACGACAAAACATATTGCAATGAAACACTTCACAATCAGCGAGAGAGTATTGGCAGGACTTGGGGGTTTGGCAGATACCTACAGAAAAACAACTTGCTGATATCATGACAGAGCCATTACCGAGAAGGCGTTTGAAGATTCTGTGTGATGAAATGGGACTTAAGTAAAAGCAAATTCATCATTTTAAAGAGTGTTAACTTTAAAATGCCAAAGAAAAGGGTTAGAGTCCATAAAACAGAATGTCAATTTGTAGTTAATGAGAGTGTGATGTTAGATGGCTCTGACCAAAAAAAAAAGAAGAAAAATAGATGCTTGCAGAAGTGGTTCATGGCGAACTGACGCATTCTTGTATTCTAAATATTCTTTAATAACAGGTTATGTTTGTTAAAGCCTAAAAGCTTATCTATTCAATAAAAATAACAATGAAATCAGACCATAAATTGTCTTAACTCAATAATGGTGGAATGCTATTTCATGCAAAATCTCACGGGAAACTAGTCGAATTGCTATAAAATACGGCATTTCTGAATTGGTCTCATCCAAAGAAATCATTTTTGGAGAGGTGAAATCACGGGTTGTCATTGAACCGAAACGTAATATAACTCACAGCATCAAAGCATAAACATTTGTGCTCCAAACAAACGGTTAACTGGGATCAGTTGATCCTTCGAACGCAACAATTTTCATTTGAGTCTTTCTGATTACTAATAAATACGCATTGTGAAACTTTCATATCTCGAGCGTTATTCAACCATCCAATGTGAGATAGTACAAGCGCATAAAGTGAGTTGGCCTTAGAGGCCATCGACTAATTTCTCGCGCACGACCTATTTTTCATTGGTCTATACAATCACCATATGTTCATATCCGAGGCGGGAATTCCCGAGAAGGGGGGTGGAGGGCGCAATCAATCATGAAATCTGTTAAATGTAACACTCCGAACAATTTAACTGATTTTTTTCTAGCGAAGTTGTTCGCGATATGCCAATGACTCCATAAAGTTACACTTTGGAAGAATTTCAGTAAACACCGAGTTTTGTTTACTTCGTTCCACCCGCTAGGGTCGACTAATATTGCACACTGAGATTATCTAGACTCCATGGATGTTTAGAGCATATCTGACGGTACGGATCAGAAACAAGAGAGAAATTAAAGGTGTAACACTTTTCCTAACTTTCTCCCGGTACTCAGAAATAATGTTAGCTTCGCTCGTTCCCATACTCGCATTCAATATAACCGTGAAAGTGGGCCTCAGTTACGATTTTCTGGCCAAAAACTAATAAAACCTGAAAGAACCGAAAGAGTGAAGGGTGAGGGTGGCACCACCTTACTGAAGGTCCCCAAAGCCACAGAAAACAGCTCGATGATTACTCGCAGTGTAGATATAAGATAATCTCCAGAAACAGTTTCTTTTGGCAAGAATACCTCTCACAAAGGTTAAGTCCATTATTGCTCTGTTCAATATCCAGACACGACATATGCACTCCGATAGCCCTTGTCCCCTTGCTTTTATCTTGTTGCCGTGTCGCGGATTCAATTGACTCTCCAAGTGTTGAAGTTCCCCGTGATTGCTGTAGGGAAGTATTGCTTCACATTCCCAGTCCATCGGTCCAGGAAATCCGTGGATTCACCAACGGTCAGTCGTGGCGGAGTACAACAGCTGTTGGAATAAATTCAATCCAGTTAAGCTACCACGAAGCCAGTCGCATCAGTTGTCGCAACGCTCTGGAATGAAAGTGACGCTCTTGCAACTCTTAGCCTTCTCCCACGACAGAGTGCTCAGATGTCAGTACGCCTCCCAGACGATTACCAATTCCATTTTCATCTCCTGCACCGTCTACTTAAGTAGGTCGAGTGCGGCCCCACAGTGCTTGAGGTTGTGCTGGAGTATCCACATTATCGTTTCCTGTTCATCTTCTGATGTGTCTCCCTGAAAAGAGGGCAGCTGTCGCTATCAGCAATATGGACACAGTCCTTGGATGCATCTTTCTTCCAGCATACGGCACAACAAGCATCTTGATCAGAGACCGCTGTTTGCTGTCTATCTGTCACACTTTGTACAGAGCTTTGCTCTCACTACTAAGCTCCTGCATCTAATGGCAAGATGTCCATAGTGCCAGCACTTGAAGGACATGGTCTGTGTCTCCAACCGTCGGATTAAGAAGTTCACCCATCCTCTGCGAATTTTGCCGTGATCCCCTACGACGTTCTTTGCTACTGACGGTCGAGCCTTAAGGCACGAGAAAGACACTGATCCAGTCTACATCTGATCAGATTGGGCGTCCCCGCCGCCACCATTTCTTGGCTTTTTTTAAATATAGAGCTAACTTTCCAATTTCCTTTATTTTAGCTCTCGTGCACATGCGTAATGCGATCGAAGCTAATGTTGTCGTGATTGATAAGCCTCCACCTCGTTCATTATGAATACCTGATCCTATGGAAATGAATTCCCACTATCCCTTTTCGGGTTTTCTCTTGCTAGAGGAAGCAATTTATATCACCCACGAAAGGCCAAATAAAAGAAAGATGAAATACAACATTTCTGTCAGATAGAAGTGTAATGCATATTCGTATAGGGATCTCAATTTTTTATTTTGTAATTTTTTTCATATGGACTCAATAGAATTGTACTTCCAATTTTTTCATGGATATATATTTCAATAAGTGCTCTCCATCCGCACTCCTTCAAGTTTAATTATCCCATTACAGTCGGTGCAGTAGGGGTAAAGTGAAAGGTGCTCCGCAGAGCAACCAAAGGAAATTCGTAACCGATATCGTGCAAATTCTGCCCGTGTCGAGGACTTCTCGTATGGCTATCAACAGGATTGCTACTGTCAATCGTTGTGTGATTTCAACTATTTTGCATTACGAATAATTAATGGGATTGGGATCTGCATTTTGCCGGCTTTTACCAAAGCTGTGATTCGTAGGTGAGGGCACAAATCGTGACTACTTCGAAAGTCTGGTGAGCGGTGGAATTTTTTTGTAATTTTGTTATAACGAAAATTCTGGGATCCCACCAATGCAAATTCATTCCACCCATTAATCCCACTGTCCTAGTTCAAAAATGCGGAACGCATTCCCCCAACGTAACTCCTGAACATCTCAAACAGTATATATTCGGATAGCTCCGATGGGAAGAGCACCCGACTGATAATCGGAAGGTCCCGGATTTGATTCCTGGTCTGAAAATATTTGAATTTTTTCTTCAGTTATTTGTGAACTAAATATATTGAGAAGGCATGCCCACCTATCCAAAATCCTTTCCAGCCATTAATCCCACTGTCCTACCCCAAAAAACGTGGAACGCATTCCCCCTACATTGTACAAACCAACCAACTTTTGATGGACCAACAGCCATCTACTGATTTCTATTTCAATTATCTGTCGATATTGACTGTTTCCATAAGATGTTGCGTACGACATCTGGAGATCTGCTCCTTACCATGAAGAAACAAAGCAGACGGAGCACCGCACGGAGCACCGCAGTTGTAGACAAACATCGCAGGACTCCTCGGGGCAAGACGTCAAAGTGCCTAGTGAAGGACCAAAAAAAGGTCTGGAGACCAACGTTTTGGACGTCGTCACAACGAAGGAAGAAGTACCCGAGACACAGAAGGCCATTGAAGTTGACCAGTAGAAGATAAATAGAGGGGCAGTCAAGTTCATACGGAAGAGCTTCAGAGGAAGGCAGATTGCTTCAGTGACCAAGATGGTGAAACCGGTCAAGTGCTTAAAGTGCTGGCACTATAGCCATCGGGCAACAAGATGCATGACTAAAGTTGATTTATTCAGACTTAGTTCCAAGTGCACTACCTCAGTGCACCGTGTGCATGAGCAGAGGAAACAAGGAAAGGTGCACCAATATTGGCGGCAACGAATAGATGCCCTACATATAAAGACCCGTTCCAGAAGCTCGCTAGGTAGATCAATGAGAAAACTTCAGCTCAACTCAATCATTGTAATGCTGTACATGATCCATCTCCTGATGCAAATCGTCTACGAGAACAAGATGGACCTTGTCTGCATCTGAGAGCCATACAATCAGCCTGATCTTTACCCCTGACTCACCGACGCCATCAAGAGGGCTGTCACCTGGGTGTGTCGAGAACGATCTTTCCAGAGTACCACCTGTTGCAGCGAGTATGGCTTCATAACGAGTAAACTTAATATCTACAGTTGCTATTCCCCACTGAGCCTTACTCGTGGACAGACTGGCTGAGGATGCGAAGTAGCACTTTCCTGTGTAAATAACTGGGAACTTCAACACCGGGGTAGTCGATTAGGGAAGCAAACAGACAAATCTTGTAGACCAAGCTGTTTCAGAAGCCTTGTCGTCATTGGACCTGGTAATAGTTAACACCAACTACGAACCAACTTCCGTGAGACAGGCAACGAGGTCAATCGTGGACCTCACCTTCATAAGTAGCAGCCTTGCACAAGGAAACTGCTTCTGGTTAACAGAGGCACACACAGGGAATGTATCACTGCACGATATACTGGGAGGTCTCAAGCAACCAAAGACGCGGATCCACATAGAAGAAAACATAAATGAATGAATGGCTCGGCTCAACAGCCAGCTCATACCATCGCCGAAATGTCCAAAACTTGTGTAGAAGTTCAGGGTGCTTTTCTAACAACAACCGGGAATTCAACGCGTCAGCTGTTGACTGGCGCATCAATAATTCCACCAATCACAGACGAAGAACTGAAAGAAGCATGTTATCGAGTTGCAAACATCTTCTGGCTTCCGGCCCGAATCAGATTCCTAACGTTGCCCTGAAAGCCGCCATCCATGCGTTGCCAAACCTGTTATTCGACGTTTAGGACGAGTTTCTCTGCAAGGGCATTTGCCCTGCGATAAGGGAATAGCAACGGCTGGTAATTCATCCCAATTGGAAGAAGCCATTAGATAAATTATCACCCTACTATACACTATATATTGAACACAGTTGGCAAAGTCCTCGAACGTATCGTTGACAGGAAAATCGAAGCAGTAGTCGAACTGCTGCTTGCCAAAAACCAATATGGTTTCCGGAAAGGTCACTCTACCTTAAATGCGATTCACTTCGTTGTCCATACAGCCAACGTAGACACCTGGGTAAGTCGAACCCATGGAGAAGTAAATTATTATTTATGGCAAATGCTGCCAGGCGATGGGTGCTTCCGAGGATACCTCTTCAGATTCAAGCCTGAAGATTCATCAGAATGTCCCACCTGCGTAGAAATTGCAGAGAATGTGGAGCATGTGTTTTTCAAATGCATGCTCCACATGCATTTGTTTTGCATGTGTTTTTCAAATTATTTTAGCGAAATCCGGAGCGGTTTGGGGACAGAGCTCGAAAAGGAACTGTCACCCGACGAACTGGTGTAAGAGATGCTATCATCAAGAAAGCCTGAGACGCGACGAGTGTCTATGCGGCAGAGGTCATGAAAGAGATCAGAGATTTTTTGAAACCTCCTACCCACGAGGAACACCTGGTACAGGAAGGGGATGTACATAAAATGGGGGGAAAAAATACCTAAGAAAGTGCAAGCAGCAAAAAAGACCTCTCGTGAAGTAATACTTAGCGGTAGTGCCATGACTGAAAATGCGATCATTAAATTGCCGGAGCCCAGTGTTTTTAGTGGGTGAGGGCCCCACACACTCCGTGAGTAAAAAAAGGGTAGATTGCATGGAGGGGCTTCTATTGGGCCATGGAACACTTCGATGACTTTATCCGTCTGAGAGGACTCGTACACCAAATTTCGTTTGAACTTTTTTTCTTCGACGACTGCTAGCCGGATTTCATCCAAAATATGATCAGGGCTAACTGATAACAAGCCACTGTGACGGCGTTATTCATTCAACGGAAATCGTCGCCCAAAGTTTTTGTCGACTTCCTGACGTCTCTGAAAATTTGATTTTTATTTACGAATTGTTTATTGAAAGTCAGATGGAAAATATTGAAGTCAATGGATGGCTTTGCATTAGTCAGCTGTTTCAGCGTGCATATTTTAATCGGAAGACTTTTGTAATGGATATCGGTAACGACACTGTAACCTCGACGGTTGGTTACCAGATGGGGGGAATAAATCATCTTGAAATGACTTTATAGCTATGGCGAAATGATCTACCATTCTGGAGAGTCTCACTCACACTGTGAGGAGCTAAACTTCGAAAGTTTACACAAATTCCTGAGTACGGTCCGGTCGAACTTCTCAGAGAGAATTCTAACAAACTGCTTGTGGCGAATTCTGGGAAATTTTTTAGTCGAGATTAAGTGCATGTACCTGAAGATAATACTGCAAATTTTCTCAGAAAAATCGTAACGATTTTTTTTTTCAAGAGGATTTGAGGGGGAAGTATGTCTTTACTCTCATGAACAAAAGCATAACTCAGAAATAACAATCAAATAGTTTGCTCTGAGAAACTGAAAATTTCAAGAAAATTTTTATTTATCCAAATAATGGGCTACGCAAAAATCAATTGGTACACTCAAAAAGACTTTCGGAATCAAGTGAAGTGATTTTTATTTGGGATATGAAATGGATTTGAAATACAATATTTTTTCACAAATTTATCAAAGTAAACTCAATTTGAGTAAATATATTCTTATTATAAATATATGATCTCTGTCTTTGAAATCAGTACAAAATTTCTTGACGGAAATTGAAGCCACAAGTTTTGTGATGCGACGAAAAACGTTCGTTTCAGAAGGTTTTTCTTTCTCAAACCGAGTCAAAGTTGTGAAACAAAAGTGTTAGTGTGCTCTTATACGCACTGGAGTTTGGATTTATTTTTCGAAAACCCCCAATTTAAATCATTCCAAAATAGAACGAGTCCACATCAAGGGAGTCCTCATCGCAGGTTTAGCGGCAAATGGATCCACAGCTCAAATGGTGTTGCATAATTATTGAAATGGCGCCTAAGTCCGCCAGTCCGCCTAGTTACATCGACGGGACATAACAGTGCATGCGAACTATATTTTTTGTTAGTGATATTACGTCCAGTCTTGTCGTTTATAAGTTTCGACTAATGAACGAAAGGTAGCAGTGACAGAATGACTATTTTCCCCAACAATACCATCTTTAATAAATGTAATTCCTTACGTTATTTCAAAACTACTATTTCCATTTTTTTATCTACGAGATTCCCGATAAATTTAATAAGATAACGTCGGTAGCTATGGTTATTATGTTGAACCTACATAAATGTAAATATAAATATCTGTTTTTTTCTCAATCCCTGCCACATTTTAAGAGTAAATTATTACTATTTTGTTCATTAATACATCATAATCATCGCTATCGACAGTCCTAAATGAATCACTATTTTCTCTTTTCATTCATGGCAGTGAGAAATGTAATTTTAATCCCAGCTTTTAACTGTTGAGGTTCTTAAGTAAAGCTTCTTTAGCGTTGGGTGAAGTGAAAAATCGTCACAACAATGTGAAACATTTGTAATGCAACGAAAGTGGAACATTGTAAGAGTATTTTCTCCGGTTGTTCACCCAGGAGAAATACTCGAACGATAGGGATGCCTGCCTCTAACACTCGCTATTGGGCGCCAGCCCAACCTTTTCGGGAAGTTCGACAAAACCGGCCTCTGGGGATCTCCTCATCTATCCAGAGGACTTGCAGGCCAGACAAGTAGGTATCCAGCTAGCGTCAGTGTGACGTGGTAGAGTGGGCGAGGTCCACCAGGAGTCTTCGTCGCAAGTCACGTGACTTGCGTACTAGGCACTACGCAAGCGTTTCAGCTCGATCATCGTGAGGAATTTCTTCCCTATCGTCTCCAACGATCTTTTTAGTTCGTCGGAGGGTTATCTGTTCCAGAGTATTCGCTACTCTGGGAGAGTCCGGGTTCACGGCGAATCAGCCGGGACCCCTCAGGGCCTGGGACGCCTAGGTGCTGACCTGCCCGGAAGTGGACCTACGTTCACCACTCCGCAATCACTCGCACACTTGGCCACCAGTGACCGCTATAGTCATCGCACGTCACGAGCACCAGAAAAACTCGACTACCCACAAACGTGTGATCGGATCGACAGGAGGGATATCTCGCCATCCTCTCCAGATGCGCGGATACACACGACTCGAATCGAGCCTTCGAGGCTCGACAAACGTTGAGAACTCGAGGTGATCACCTCGAGCCCCACGATAAACCCGTTTGCGTCTATGTGGGGGATGCAGGGCATCCCCCTAGGCTCGCCCCGGTGGTTCTTCACCACCTGACGTGGAGTTTTACTCCCCCGATCCAGGCTATTACAGCCGGGTTTCGATCCAGCCCAAGAGGTCTTTTTCAAACCTCTCGCTGTGAGCTCTCGGGCTCAACTGCCACGAAATCTCCCTAGGGCCTTGCCTCCTAGTGTAGTTATCTCGGCGGCCATGAGTCATTACGTTACCTCATGACCACCAATCAAACCAACGGGATCCCGGAAAGGCCAGCCCTCTTACCTGGCTACGTTGGTCCCTAGACTACCTCGTCGTAGCCTACAGAGTCGCTCAGATGGACAGCCAGTACGGCGGCTACTTTTCCCCTAACGCATGCTGAGCGAGCTCTGTACTAGCGACAGTCTACTACCGGCCCCCAGACGATAGAGGAGTGCGTGTTCCGCCCAAAACAGCGCTGCTCCTCGTCTCTCATCGGTCAGCGGATCATATACATCTCCCACAAGCGGCTTTCTCAGTTACCTCCAGATGGGTCTTTTAGGCTAGTATTTTCATACCCGTTTTCGCAGGACATTTCGACCCAATATCCCACAGTAATGAGAAAATCTCGTTACAACATACACTCTCTGTCTTGTTCCCTTTTAACGCGCCCAAAGAAATAAAAACTTGGATAGATATAGCCATTGATGTTCTTGATTACTCCTGAAAATTGAAATCCTCCACGTGGCCGTTAATTAGTAGATCTTGCCAACTGAAGTTGGCAGGTTTAACGTATTAGCCCTACACCGAGCTATCTAAAAACTAACGTTTTATTTTCCTATACTGATAATTTTCTTGCGTTTTTCTTCAAAAAACACGCGGCATTACTGAACGATATTATTAATATTTCTCTGTAAAAAAAATAGTAAGTGGTATTTGTTTTTTATCACATCCGTTGAAAAACAGCTACTTTTGGTCATTTCCTATTTTTCTTGTTGAGAGAACGTGATGACTTGACAACCTCGCACGACGTGAAAGGTTCAACTCTTGTCAACGTACATAGGTTAGCCCACAGATGCAGAATCAATGCGGCTTTATTTATTAAAAAAAAATCCCAAGTCCATTACAATTGAAATATTTATTCATCCGAGATATAGATCGATATCAGATTGGTGTAGACTGTTGCTGTTATTCTGTAGTACATAATAGAATTCAAACTGAACGTTTCATCTTTGTATATCATCCATCTTCAGCAAGAGTTTCGGTTTTTTGGTCATTTGTACGTTTTTTCATTTACTGAACTGAATTTGGCATAGTTGTCACATTTTATCGGGACCTGCAGGCTTCCTTTTTAAAATCTTCATTCCCATATCCAAAATACTTCAGCACTCAGTACATTTCGGGTTTTTAGTCAACTCTATCAACGAAATGATAGTGTTCTCATGAGGGATTTCTGATTGAATGATCTCCTCCGTCATTTCTGTTTCAATCCCCCCCCCCCCTCCCCCAGACATGGTCCCTAATTTCTTTTTAATAGTCTCGCCCGTTTTCCTCTCCACAAATCTACCATTTGTTGGTCTAGTACTCATTTTTACACTTAATTGAAACTATCTTCAAAAAATACCCTCAAAAATGCCGACTCAAGAACGGAATTCAAGGCGCCTAACTCGTGCCTCGATCAGCGGAAGATGTCACGTTGCCAGATCATAAATAGCGACACAGTAGGACCATTTTTTCATTGGTGCGCATAACGGACGATACCTGCGAGTCAACTAGTTTTTATGTCACGGATGAGATTTTTCACAGGAGGGATCTCAGTCTAGTTTAGGCATGAGTACTCTTTGAGACAGTCCTTAATCTATACAGGCAGTGAGTTTGGGAACTCTGACGCCAGAGCGCTATCGTTTCCGCTTACCATAGGCATATGACAGGAGTGAATTGGTGAAGTGTGCGACGCAACCGCAACCCTGGCGGACCTGTCGATTCTAAGAATCGAGCAACCCAGTTAGTCGATTGTCATTCGATCGATGGCCGATTGTGATGTCGAGTGTGGGTGGGGTAAACGACCTACAATCTAGATTCCTGAAAGTCGATTGCGCGTCGATTCAAGCTGGGAATCGGTTGGTGTCGAGTCTCAATCTCCGAATGCATAAATCATTTTAAAAGTCGATTTCAAAAGATTTCCGGTTTGAATAGACTAGCAATCGACTTTCCGGTGCTTAAATATCTTTTCGATTGAAATAATCTCCTTATAATATGTTCTTTCGTCCCGGCGGGAGTAAAGTTAGATTTCCCTCCCACGAAGCGGGATCGGAAACGCCGGATCGGAAAATCGGGTTCTAACCACGGAAAGTAAAATCAAAGAGCCTTACCCATGTGCATATCAACCTTGCTTTCGGCTCGGCTGATTATCGGCCGGTGGGCAAGGGCCCTTTATTTTATCTCTCTAGGTTAGAAATATACTATCAATCGACTTATACATTAGTCGATTGAGACTTGGTTCCAACCGATGTCCAGCGAATCAACTCGCAATCGACTTACAGAGAACTTGATTGTAGAACGTTTAAGCTAGCCACACTCGAAAACACAATCGATCATTGATTGAATGGCAATCGACTAACTAGGTCACTCTATTCTTAGAATCAATAGTCTGTCCAATTTAGATAGACGGGTCGGTTAGGGGACAGGTTAGAATTGTGTGGGGTGGATAAATTAAGAAATTAGTGTGGTAACTTTTTGTGAATTTTTGAAAGTAATCCTTGTTTCACGGAGGATGAGTTGAAAAATCGTCAAGAAAAAACTGACTATACCCGGGCCGCACTGCCGAAGTGAAACGTCTCTCAATTGAAAGAGAGAAATGTTCTCGTGAAAGAGATATTTGGAAACATACTTTCCGTAATTTATGACGTCCCAATCGCGTACGTTTCTAAATTGACATTTCGTAAATGACGTTTCTAAAAACGTACATTAAGGGATTGTGTATATAATGTACGTATTAGCAATCATCAAATGCGACGTATGTGGCCGTAAATCACAAGAAATTAAATTCTTTGATGAACAATATTAGTCACGTGAGTATTTTTTTTTCTTAGATTTAACGATATTTTTGAGCAATTAATTGATGTCATTGAAGTTTTTTAAGTTTGTTTTCGAGAACTGGAAATTTTGAGATACTACAATTTTTGTGAATACCTTCTTTGTGCAGTGTCATGACAACTACAAAAAAAGTACTGAGCAAAAATAATCAATCTCTCTTATAAACGTGATCTTTTGGAAATCGCCATTAGTGATATCCTAATCCAGAGGAATACGAGATTGAGATATCCAGATGCACTTGAGGGTATCGGCCAGATACATATTTCGAAATCTCCAAAACAATAGGCTGAACGCTCTCTTGTATCTATGTTGCGGGCACTAAGATATTAAATGACCCGCAATAGTTAATAAAAAGGTGCCTCCTGGGGTAGGGAAACGGCAGCTAGTAGAAGTCCGGTAGTGGCCGACAAATAGATTTGAAGGAAAAATTTTTCTTTTTGGGAACTTATTGCGTGTACCATGGATTATCGTACGTTGGAGTCAAAAAGGGTTTATGAAGGAGAGAGATTCACTGAATGCACTTATTTATATAAAACCAAAATAATAGAATTTATTCAGTATTGATACCTCGGAACATACCAGGAAAATCCAAGATAAAACCGAGGGAAACGGGTGGAATTTGGATGTAGAAGGGTAATGTGAAATTGTGTTGTGTTGTGACTTACAATTGATGAGAATTTCGAAAGAGGATTGTACGATGGCTCAGGATTCCGATGACTCTGGTTGAAGGGTGATCTTCTCGTCCGGTAGAGTATACGGAAGAGTCGAGTTGGTAGAGGGTCATGATGAAAGGTGATGGCTCAGGTGGTGAAGGTACTTGTGGTTACGAACAAGCCGTTATCTCTGCTAGTCGTCTCTGGAAAAGCTCCGATGATAGTCGACAGGGGGGTCGACTTGAGATGAGGTTCCAACAAATTAGCAAAAATGAGTTGGAGATTCGAGCCCTAACTGGATTCAGAACTCGGATGCGGATTTTTAAAAGGGTGGTATTGACTACTGGATACCCGAAGTTAATTTTGAATTATTTTAATCTCAACTGGTCGGAATTGGTAGAATTTCAAATTAGAGTGATTCAGTGATGGGGTATCGATGACCGGGGCTCCGTTGTTACTCGTAGAATTTTAGGTTTTAAACTGAGAGCGAACGGGTGGATTCACCCCTTTTTATAATGATGAGCCAAAAAATTGTCTCTATGCTGTGGTCCCCCCTCTTCAAGACATTAGAATTTGTCCGAAGGAGGTCGTTTTTGGTATATGCTGAACATTGGCAAGCGCTTTTGTCAGGGTCATTGCACGCTCCACGAGTATAGTATAGTATAGGCATCTAAAAGTCCCCTACGCGGCTTTTAACACAGATGTCATACTAGAATTTTATTGCCAAGCGTGTGCTGAGTGCCTCGTGTGCTTTTGGTAGTCCAGGAGAACGAGGTCGCCCTATCTTTCCAAGCTGGGGTCGGAAGATTTTCCTGCAATCCACGCGCTCTTTCGGTATCCATTTTTGGTCATGGAGGAGTGGAAGTTGGAGCATTGGATCATTTCACCGTGATCTCGAGCTATCGTGCATGTGCGTCTTCTATGTTCATCTAGACTCGGGAAGTGATAAACCATCACTTCTACTGTCAATGCGGTGTTCTAGTAATTTTTGGGGATTATGATGGCCCTTTTTTATGGTCACAAACCAAGTTGGTCTGCACTTAGGTATTACTTGGTCGTTAAATTTGGGTGAAGAGCAAAAGTATGTGATCTCCATTTAAGGTAATTCGTTCCAGATGTTTCCTTCTCCTTACCGGTTGGCTAGTTCTATCCGGGGGTCCGGGGCGATAGCCACGCCTATTTCCACATGCCCACATTTCTAGCATTTAAAAATGGAATACCTTTTTTCCCGCAATCGGTGGGTAATAAAACTTGCTTTGTCGCTTTGCTTTTTGATAAGCAGATTCTTACTTAACTGCGGTGTCCGCAACATCTATACGCTCCCTAACTACTCCCTTCACTACCTCCACAATTACTTATGTAGCTTAAACTGGAAGGGAATCATTTACATAGAAAATGCCTTTAGTTATACTATAAATATCGCACATGCACTTTTTGCCCTTTTTCTTTCTCCCAACTGAACTAATAATAAAAAGGACCCGCGCATTGTAACGAATTTTGAATCACTTGTCCCGCGTTGAAATAATTTCAAAATTGAATCAGCCACATTGTATTTTACCAGTTGACCGCACCGTGTAAAATCCGTTCTTGGTGAACAATCATACAGAGACGTTAGTCCAAGAGTGAAAGGGCAACGTGGGAAGAGAATGTACCCAAATCTTCCTCGTTCATTGCAAAATGGAAAATCCAAGATTTCTGAAAATATTAATGAAATCATATTATGTGAGACACAACCAATGGGAGAACACCTTGGTCCTAGTTTATTGAGTGTTGAGTCCTGGACACTTGCGGTTACAAAATAAATATACAGAGCACAGATTTTTTTAAAATGGTCGTGTTTGTTGGTCGCTCGCGATGCTCCTCAACCCCATTTCGATCGCACTCGTCGTTCGCCTGAGAGCGTGGACGAAAAAAGTGAGTACACACACACACACACACACACACACACACACCTCCTGGGAACTGCAACACCTTGTCCCTGGTGGAGGGGCTTAAGGGATTCATCCCAACTAAGAAGCAGTTTAGAGAAACCCAACTCTTAACCAAGGGT
>JAPYZM010000360.1:0-34212 GCA_030522845.1 Psyttalia concolor | reverse complement strand
GCCTCTCCACTCATTCACCAAACAATTTCAACCGATTCTCTCTAATATTCGTTGCAGGAAAAATTCAAACAGCGGAAAAAGTATATCGTCATGAAAAAAAAAAATAGCCCCCGACCACCCACCGAAAAAAACAAAAAGAAAAAAAAAACCAACACCTCATTCACTGGAATATTTTTTTTCCACCGAGAAATCCTGAAAATGGTAAATGAATTTTAGAATGCTCGGAAAAATCGAGTCTCAGAAATACCTGGGAGGAGCAAAATAGGCAGAAAGAAGGGAGAATGAGGTAAACCCAAGGGTCTCATGAAAAGGAGAAAATTGTTGCGAGCGCTCGCGTGGCTACCGTTGCGCGACTGGAGGAATATCACGCGCTCGACGTGGCTTTTTTTTCATTTCTTTTCAATCTCTTTGTATAAAACCAGCGCATAAACACATACAGAAGAATGTAATAAAAAGTATTTGTCGTTTGTCCGCAAAGTATTACTTCAATTCTACGGCGAGAAAAATTTTTTACTAACAATTACCCTTGCATTCGCATTGCCGACGTTCGGAAGAAATTGCCCACCGCAAAATCTCACCCAAAAATTGTGCACAATTTTTATTGAGGGGTAACAAAATTTTCGAGAACCCGATACGGTAAATTGTTTTCGAGCGGTCCAAGTAGTGAACAATTGAGTAACGAAACGGTAATTTCTACTGAATTTTTCTCGTCGTGTAGCCGGGCGTTTAGTCCCCCATTGAATTAAAAAAAAATTACCTCATTTAATTATGTGAATATGCATGACTGAAAGAGTTAAGAATTTCCTTTAATGAAGTATCTAGTGAGATTTCTTAGACTGAAAAAATTATCTCGTCTGGAATAACACGAGGTGGGGCTCTATATGATGATGAGACAGGTGGGAAGGTCTGGGGTCTGCTGGTGGAAGGAGGATAAAAAATAAATTACCTTTTTCGGGGAGAGGAAGAGAGAGAGAGAGAGAGAGAGAGGGAGGTACCCGAGCCCTGGTGGATACCCCTTACGACGCTACAATAGACCGAGAGACCTAGTCAAGGTCAGGCGATTCTGGCCTGAGGACTAATTCACGAGGGCCTCATCAACGGGCATAACTTGAAAATTTAACATTAAACGGAAGGGGGCGGGGGGGAATGATGGTAAATTGATTCGATAAAGTTACAACTGAAGCTACTTAATTAATTATTCATAGTAATGAGTTTCCTCGAATATTTCAAGATGCGACGGCATTTCTAATGCAGCTCTAGGAGATTAACAAATACAGATATTGATAGAGAGTTGGGTGCTACTACTCGCCTGCTCTGGGTATAATTAATACGGACCCTTTGGAATGCCAGTCGCTCTCTTACCTCGTGCGCTTTTTTCCCCCCCATTATTCTCCTTTCTCCGGTTCTTTGTGTGCCTTTTTTTTCTCCTCTTTCTAGTG
Organism: Psyttalia concolor; assembly: GCA_030522845.1. Classification (NCBI taxonomy): domain Eukaryota; kingdom Metazoa; phylum Arthropoda; class Insecta; order Hymenoptera; family Braconidae; genus Psyttalia; species Psyttalia concolor. The sequence goes on along the minus strand of JAPYZM010000360.1, from coordinate 32,773 downwards.
TGTATGCTAGAACCCCCACTTGAGAAGGAACCTGAGAATTCTATGTCAGTTCGGTTTGGTTTCTTGATGGTTCAGGGGAGTTCAGCGGACGATTTAAAGTCTCATAAAAACGATAAACAATCGACGAAAAAGACTGTTAGATTTTTTAAAAAATAATCTCCTAGTCGATTTAACAATTGCTTGAGCTTTTGAAAAAAATCATTACTGGATTTTTAAAGTTATTTAATCGAGGATAAGCAAATCGAGATTTTTTTTCATTTTCCAGTCAAATCGGACTGTCAGTTTATGACCGGGAATGTTGAGAAAAATTCCTTTTTTGCGCTGAGCCTATTTTATCCAATTTTTCTCCCAATCCTCGGCAAAAACGCTCTCAAAAAATAATTTAATTGCCCAGTAATTTATTATTTAAGGTTTTATCGTCGAGACAACTCCACCAGTAGCTCGGCACAACCCATATTCCAACGATAGTTAGAAATCAAAGTGAAATAATGAAGAAAAAAAAAAAAAGAATCAACATACTGGAAGTGAGCGTATGTAAGTTTGACGCAATGCGAAAATATTTCGCCTCGCGCTCGGAATGCAATTCAACTGCAACGCGTATGACTGCGACGGAGGATGAAAGAGTCATGTTGCCTGAGCTCTTTGTATGTGTATGGAGGTTGATGGAGAGTTTGTACGGTACCCCCCTTCCCCCCCCCCTCCCCCCTTCGCTGGACCGCATAGTAAGAGAACGTAAGAAACAGAGGAAAGCAACAGCACAACAAGAGAGGCAGCAACTCTACCTGAGAGTGGAGGTTCACTCATAGCCGAAGCGAGAGCGGCAGCCGTAAACGGCAACAATTGCTGCGGGCGTTGCCACTCGAAAGAACCCTGGTACTGCCTAATGCCAGATGTCAGACGGTGGTTAGAATCATTACGGTCATCACTTTGTACTTCACGAAATATGTGAAAAGGGGAAAATAATAATAAAAGAAGAAAAAAAAAAAAGTAGAGGAACTGAACTTCTCGGGGGATTGAAATAACGATAGCACAAAAATGGCCAATTTTCAAAGGGTGAGACGCAAATGGGTCGATTAAAAAATTGACCAAATTTTTTTTTCCCTCGTCTATACTCCACAAACTCCTCGGGTGCTCATGAATTGGGAATTCTAGTGTCAAATTATTTTCCAGCTCGAAAAATTGACGACCTCGTAAAAATAAAATATAACAAAATTCTTCATTATTTTGTTTTGATAATTAAAAAAAAATCTCACTGGATTTTATAGTTCATTTATACGTCATTTATTATGTCTCCTGTCGACCGAAAAATTTCGGTGGTTGTTTTGATGTGAGAGTAAAATGAATAAATAATTTAGTTAATTTTTAATTGTTGAAATTTTTTTAGTGCTTGATATAATATAGATTCTAGGACAATCTGAGCGAAGGTCGAGTGTAACTAAAGTAATAAATCTTTGCTCCGATGAGAGTGAATTTTTTCACGGAGCAAAAAAGCCCAGCAATTCAACAATACCCTGGGAGAAAAATATACTTTTGCCAAAGATATTTGTTTAGACAACGAACCGCCCGAAAAACCTAAAATAAAATTCGCGTTCCATTCTTGTCAGAATTTCGGTCCTAAGATGAATAAAAAAAAATTTTTTCAACTGTCCACGCCTGTAGGCTATCGGCGAGATCAGATCGCGAGTAATCATCAGGCCTTCCACCCGCACCCGAGCCAAAAACTCAAAGTTCAGAGCAAGTACACATGACCTGTGCACTGGTAGAGCAGAACTTGTAATATTTGACAAGGGGAGCCTATATATTTCACGGTCAAAACTCGTTTTGAAACCTCTTTCGGTTTCCATAGCCCATTGGTGAGCTTCAACGGCAATAAGGTGAATCACTGAGGGGCGCGAACCAAGGGGTGGAGCTCATAAGAGTTTGCAGAACGTAAAAAAAAACAAAATAAATAAATAAACCAAAAAACATGAGAAATGTCTCGGGAGAAACAGAGAGAGAAAAAGCGAAAAGGGGAATGGATGAAAAATGTGTAATTATTATAATTACAGCCGCGTGGTCCACAATTATAAATCAGCATTGTATTAGTGGATGAGATGTTTAATGAAATACAGCATCAACCGGCTCATCAAGTAACCGAATCTCAATGCAACGAACAGAGAGAGAATTTGATTTCTGATGTATTCGTTCGTTCTGAGAACTCATCATAACCGAGCCATATTTTCATCGTCGAATATTCCCCCGACAATTATTGCAAATAAATATTTACAAAATTGCAATTGCCGATATATTGTCCGAGTGTAAATAAAAAGACAAAGAAAAATTATAGAATGTTTTGTCCTACCTTAGCGAAGCACCTCCCGATGGCGAGATTCTCAGCAACTGTGGCATTGTAGAGTGGCCTCTCGAAGATGGGCTCGTTGTCATTGAGGTCGTGAACAGTAATTCTCACAATGGCACTACTACTTAACGATGGTCTTCCCGAGTCGGTGGCAATAGCAATTAATATGGGCGTTGGATCGGTTTCACAATCAACATGTGTAACAGTACTTATCAGTCCACTATCCTCATCAATCTTAAACCAACTTGTATTCTTGAGGGAATATTTAATTGCTGAATTCATACCCTCATCGGCATCAATTGCTTTAACCCGTAAAACAGGTGTACCGGGCTCAGAGGCCTCGAGTAGATGTGCCTCATACTTTTCCTCGATAAATGTTGGTGCATTATCATTAACATCAGTGACAAGCAATCTAAATGTTCTGATTGCCCGTAACGGGGGTGTACCGGTATCAGTAGCCTCAACAGATAATTCATAAATGGATTTCTCCTCTCTATCCAGTGGCCTCTCAACAACAACGAGATAAATAATATTGTCCCTAGTAGCTAATCCAAAGTGTCCATCGCCACCGGACAATGTAACAGTGGCATTGGAGTACTCAGTTCTTGAGTCAGGATCACTAACTGATATTCGCGCAACAAATTCCCCAGATTGGGCACTCTCACTGATTTTTGGTGTTGCATCGTCTGATAAAAATATAACAGTTATTGTTGGCTGATTATCATTGACATCTGTCACGTAAATTGACAAAAATGCACTGGCCTCGAGGGGCTGTGCACCCAGATCACGAGCAACAATCACCAATTCGTGTCTCTCTTTGGCCTCAAAATCCAGGGGCTTATTAACATGAATCATTCCACTAGAGGAATCAATTCTGAACATCTCTTCTCTATCACTTTGTCGTCTATTAATCGAGTACTCGATCCTCCCATTAGCATCAGCATCGGCGTCTGTGGCATTGACAACCACAACTGGTGTACCAACTGTTGAATTTTCGGCAATGCTCGCTGTGTATCTTGACTGATTAAAAATCGGTGGATTGTCATTGACATCTTGAACTGTGACATTGACACGTAAACGTGAGTGGAGCGGTGGAATGCCACCGTCGAGGGCCTCAATGACAAGTTGATAGAAGGATCTGGCCTCACGATCGAGTCCACCAGAATTCTGAAGATCCAGGTAAAGGACACCATCTCTGCCACGATGCTGTGACAATCTAAACACCTGTCCACTATTTCCACTAATTATTTCATATTTCTGGGTTGAATATTGCCCAAGATCTGGATCTTTGGCTGGTGGAAGAGCCCGTTTGGAATCCCGCGGTGAATTCTCCGGGAATTCCACATTAATATTGTCCACTGGAAATGTTGGTGCATTGTCATTCTCATCCAGCACCTTGATAACCACTCGTACATTCTGGGGCAGTGCAACGAGACTGTAAGAGGGCCGACTCTCTCTATCCAATTCAACTTTTGTTCTTATTTCACCAGTTGATGGATCAACAGTCAAATCAGTCTTCACCGGTGAGCCTGGCACTGGCACTATCAAGAAAGGTGGACTCTCAGCGTCTATGAAGCCCACACGACTCCCCGGTGGTGCTGATTCCGATATCTCCAGATGTTGTACAAGTTCACACTGAATTTTTGACAATGATAATAGCGAGAGGAGAATCAGGAGCAGGAGTGGAGTGCGTAGTCCTGCTACCGATGTCCCTGCCTCCATATTCTCCGTGGATTATCTACCTTCCATTACTGGTCAAGTTCCAACGCACCACTGGATCCCAATATTTTCACACCACCAACCCTGAACCCCTCCCCCGCCCCCCCAAAACCACCAATTCACTATCACATCACGAAATATCACAGTATCCACCAGCACAGGCTTCCACAAACTGATTATCGACCCAAAGAAACACTCAACACTCGACTATTGCCCCCCTCTCACAGGAAAAGAAAATGTAAATAAACACTGGGTTTATCGATTTCTCTACTGTTTACAACTGACAATATCGTATTCGAGCACGATATTTTGGATTTTATAGCACACAATACACAGCCTGCCTTCGAGATTCCTCAGGGCCTTTTATTTTCAACGCACTGTAGACAAAAGTTCAATGACTGTTGCAGGTTGTTTAATGATTTTTTAACAGCTCCACTGATCTCAATCTAGTTGCTGTGTTTGTTGGTGGTTGGTGATGTTGGCTCGGATAATTTTCACGTTATTTTTACATGGTTTTCGGTAGTCCCAGCGATTGTGTCTAACGTTCCGCGCGGCTTCGAGGTTAGGCATGCACTGACATGGCGGCACCTGCGCTTTACCCGACCCTACTACTTTTACAGCGGGCCGGGAGGGGGCGGCGCGGCGGGGGAGGGGAAGAGGTACACTCTCTTCTCTTCTTTGCCTCTTCTTTGCCTCTCCTTGCCCTGGACCAGGGCCCGTCAGCCATCTTTGTAGTAGGGGAAACAGGCCCCCGCATGTATATATACATGTACAGGTATACGAGTTACCATTCTCCCTGGGATCCCTCGCTCTCTTCGTCGACCCACAGGCTCAAACTGTAGCTTAAATGTATTAGCTTGTCTTCCCCAGCGTTCAAATCACCCGACTATTCCAACTAGAGATTCGAGGGCGGCCAGATTTTTTCGTCATTCTCCGTGCTATTGATTTTGGTATTGAAGGACATGCCGGGGATTTTTTCGCCGCCATTTTGCGGGGGGTATGCGAGGTTTTTTTGACGCTGAAAAAAAATGTTTAGATATCAATTAAATTAAATAATATATTTTTTTCTTGTACATTAGGTGGAAAATAATGAGAATTCATTTCGTAGGCTTGAAAAATTGTTATCAGAAGTCAATGACCTCTAACAATTTTTTTTTTTTCTAATTATGTAATAAGTGGGCCTGTAAAAAAATCTACTTTTTTTTATAATTGACGCGTTTGTTAAATAATAAATTAATCGTCGCATTGCAGGGGGGATAAAATTCTCAGGGCTCGACGAGAGCCGCAGGAGCTCCAGGTCAACGGGAAATTGACAAAAATAAAATTAAGGTAAGCCGCGAAAAAACAATATAATTTCGCAAACATATTTTGGCCATGCAAATTCCTCGTGTGGTAAAATTTCCGTTAGATTGTGAAAAAAACACTCGATCTCCTAAATTATTCATTTTTCTGAGGGTACTCTCGTTTGATTGGAATGCCCCGGAATATTTTTCGAGAATAGCGATAAATAAATATATTTTTGAAGATAAAAAAATGAAGTATTAAATCTAGGAGGAGTGATAGATGAAGGGCATTAGGCCCTCGGATGCATGCCCACGATCGTCCAGTACGTGATGAATTTTCATTTATTTTCATCTCATTTGTAGCACAAATGCGCTATTCGACAAAATTTATACGTGTATATTTATAATATACATACCTGCCTACCATTCTGCCGGTATACATTACGGAGGGGTCACCGCCTACTCTTCAAACGGACAATACATCGTTCGTCTACGGTGCATCATCGATCTTATTGTTTGCCTAGGACCGAATGCGGCTTTTAGCGTTCACAAAGGAAGTTGAGACGAGTTGAGGAAAGTTTTTAGAGGAATTTCCAGCTCTAACCGCTGTTTATTACTATCTACGTGGCGGCAGGTCTCATTTGAAAAATAAATGTTTTCCCGGCTCTCTGGCAGCCTCCCCCGCGGCCGAAAATCATTTCCGCTGCGAAAAAATTTTTTTTCACCATTTCTTTGAGGGGGAGAAAAACAATTGTAGCCCCGAATTGCAGCGAACAAATTCTGGGCAATCTCTCGTGACGAAACCTCACGAGCTTACTGGGTAATTCCTCTCAGCCAGTTCCTCTCCATTGTCTCTCATCATTAAGAGAAATGATTGCAAGCTTGGGATGAAGACCACCCTATACCTATGGCAAACCTCCGGTCCCTTCCACTGGGTAAACAAAAATTACTCTTTTTCGCAGAAATGCAACCGGAGACTGAGACAATCTTGTCAATTAGTTTCTCGCGGTTTTCCTCTACATCAGCGCTGGGATTTATTTTCATTTCTTCGGGGAAGAGATTTCAATAGGACTCGGATAATAGTCTTGTCGATGATGATTAATGGGGAGGGGGAGAGGACGTTTGAAGGGCCTGATTAAAGAGGTAATTGACATTGGAAAATTGTGGATATCAATTCTGGAAAATTATTGATATAAATTAAAAGAAAAAAATTACTGATATTAATTTTAGCAAGTGCTTTCACTAAAGGGGCACTGAAAAAAATCTGAAAGTATTCGCGGCCATGCGAAGTAAGAGTTGACCGTTTATACCGACATTTGAGAATTGGGAATTAGATATGGGAGAGGGGTAATGAAAAAAAGGAAGGCCGGACCTAGCCACATAATAACAGGGTTGCCGGGCGGTGCCAAGGCCCCACTAACGAACCCGCTCGGCTCGACGAATTCGGGGCCTCTAGGACTGCGACACTGTATTATTTCAAGCGTTTTTACTCATTCACTCTTTATGTTTCTTAGCCTTGTGGGGGCATCATCAGAAATCATTGTCGAATCCATATAATCAGCTGGTGGTTACGTGCAACCGTAATTCTGGGTAAAGCCTCAATCTTTCCTCTAATAAGCCGCATGATTATTGCTGAGAATATCAGAGTAAAGAATAAAAAGTTTCATTTCACAATTTCAAGGCGGCCGATTGTCCGACAAATTTGGAAAACTGAATTTTCAGGGAATTTTATCCAAAAGTGGCAGAGAAATGGCACAAGTTTTTAATACTCTTGTGTTCACAAAAATCTTGTCCTGGCAATGAATTGAATATTTATTTAACAAAATTAACTAACTTTCCAAAATTCGAATTCGAAGATAAACACCTCCAAATTTTTCCCCCGGAAATTTGAAGGAATCGCCGCCTTTTTTGCAATTATCGCGGGGGTAATGGCTCTTGTATTGTCGGAATCGGGTTGCTCTAGATGAATTGATCGTCTCAGGACATATAATTTGTAATTTTTTTATATCTAAGTAGATATGCGAAAGCTCCTCCCTCACTTCGCCCTCTGAAGACATAAAATTTCTGCAAATTGATATAAATTCGATAAGTCAGTCCAGCGTGTGAAAATTCTCTAGAATTGCCATATGCTCCGACTCCCGAGGAAGAGAAAGCTCATTAATTAATCCCGTAATTTTTTTATCGTCAAAATCCTTAAATAAAAAAACAGCACAATTCAAAGTGGATAATTCAAAAGTACATCTTGACGCGCCAACTCCAGCAACATAGGATCATCGAAGAACTTGTTGATGGAGACATCCTCAGAGAGTCCTTTCCTCCTCCTCGTCTTGAGCATAAATTCTCGTGCCAAGTGTGTGGCTGGCTGTGGCTCAAGTGGTCTAATTGTTATACTCTTGTCCAGTGGATCACCAGGAACAATCTGCCAATGATGAAATACGGATAAACAGAAGGCCTGTCCCTGGGTGTGAGTCCGTAGATCAGTTTCAAAGCCAAAGCTGTCAATGGCGGGTATAAAAGCCTTAATTGTGTAGAGAGGGCTTCCCGGCACTGGTGCATCCTGTGTCACATGGCCACGTCGTTTGGCAAGAACTGTGTAAACAGCTGATACACAATCAGCAGGTGCTTGGACCTCAACAAAGAGATAGGGCTCCATCAGACGTGGAGTTGCCATTAAAAATGCCGAGTAGGCAACTCGTCGAGCCGTCGGGATGATCTGTCCTCCTGAAAATATTATCAATTTTTTTTTGTAATGTTTTGTAATGATAACTCCTCGCTCCACTTGTCATCATCTCCAACTCCCAAGAAGAACATCCGAGAGTGAAAAAAAAAATTTCCCTGCCGGTTTACCGGGCAATAACATACGAGAGACTGTTAAGAAAATTAATAGTTACATCAGATAACCCTCTCAGGGTCCATTAATATTACAATCAATGGGAAATACAAAGAAAATCCATTAATATTATTATCAATGGAACCCCCATAGAATCACCACAGGGCGTCCATTAGTCCGTCCATTTGGGCCGCAATTTAATTAAAATTTTTATGATACAGAGAAAGAGAGAGAAAAAAACGGGATAAAACTTACCTCCCCTGTGTAGGGGTTCAGGTGCAATGACAGCATCCAAGATTTTGAATTTGACATTGCGAATTGGCTCCTCGCACAGAGGACCCTCCCTCGTCCCCCACTGGAAGCCCTGGACAATGGCATCCTTGGCGCTGCTCAACAATCCCTTATCCACCTCCGAGGGTAGGGTATCATCAACGAGAATATTTGGTCCTGTAGCGTCCGGCCCAAATGCCCAAATACTTCTCGCTGCCAGGAGATCCCAGTCATACTTCGTCTGGAAGAACTCCCCCAGGCGCTTTCTGCGGATAAATTGAACCGATGAAAGCAAAAAATAAAATTCCCGAACGTCCAAAATCGTAGAAATCAAATTAATTCACTTTACTCACTTATTCCACGTGATCTTAACATTCTCAGCCTCAATGTCCTCCGCCAAACCCCTCTCCAGGGGCTCAGCAATCATAGTCAACTTATTCCTCTTGTTGGGAGTTTCTGCGAAGCACTTGAGCGAGCTCGTCTCGACAACAGTTTCAGCAAAAGCAACGACAGGATCAGCCACTTTGATATCAATCTCCGAGTACATTTTCCTCAAGTCGTGCATAGCACAGTCCAAGTAGAGCTCTCCAGTCCCCAAGACCACGTGTTCACCGCTCTCCTCGACCCTAGTCCCCAGGAGTGGATAACTCTTATTGACCTTCCTCAGGCCATCCAACATTTTGGGCAACTCCGACGGATTCACCGGCTCAACAGCAATTTTTATGACACTCTGGGTATTGAATTTCAACGGTCTAAATATGTGCAAGTCCTCGGAATTATTGAGATCAGTTATGGTACTGGTCTTGACAATGGGCCTGTCAATGCCCTCGATGAGGACCCAATTGCCAGCAGGAACTCTGGACAATTCGATGGAATACCTGGCCTCACTGATCCAAAGTCTCCCAACGCTCAACACCCTCGAGTCCTCCTCATCAGCTCTGGAATACGCCTCACCAAGAACTCTCACCTTCTGTCCTGCTTCCAGTGTCCCAGACATTATTCTCCCAAGAACAACGAACAGAGTGCAATCCTCAGTGGGATACATCTTGGTACTGTGTATCATGAGTCTCCCATCGGGATTACAATTAATCATATCCTTGGCGAGATCAGACTCCATAGGACCCGTGTACACATGCTGGACCTTGGACAAGGCGTGCTCCTGAGGGCTGGGCACATGATGGACACACATATCAACAATTCCCGACAAATCCCCGAAGAATCTCGTGCAGACGAGCCTCAGCAGAGGCCTGATATTCATCTTCATCTCCTCGGACGTCAACCTAATGCCCAATTCATCCAGAACCGAGGGCAAAGTTGTGTCAACATCTCCAACAACTTGAGCAAAAATCTTGTATAGAGGCTCGAGTATGAACTCAATGAAAGATCTCTGCGCCGTATTGTGAGGAGGTTTCTTCATAAATTTTTTAGTCTTAGGATTGAAGTATAAATCCCCCCAGAGTCTCTTTGAGAACTCGTTGATATTGATGTTGACGTACTGTCGAGCATAAAGAGCGACGAATGATTTCAGGGTGAAGCAGACATTGTACTCCGAGGAGGCGAAGCAAACATTGCCAACAGCTGGTGAGACAAATGTTGGATTCTCACTGTCCGAGTAAAGGGCTATTAGACCATTAATTTCTTCGATTATGTGACGCAATTTGTAGTAAGCATCCAGTGGTGGTAGCTTCAATTCCAGGATGAGGCGATCGATTTTGTTTATGCAGACAGTTAGAGCCAGTTTCTCCTGGATTGCGTGCTTCAGGAGGCGTTCTGTATTCAGGAGGACACCCTCAGCTGCGTCCACAACTAGAATAGCTCCATCTGACATTCTGATTGCAGCTGTTGCCTCGTCGGAGAAGTTCACGTGGCCTGGAGTGTCGAAGATGTTCATGAGGTAGGATTTTGATTTGACGTCTTGCAGGAGGAGAGTCACTGGAGTAGCTTTTGTGGAGACTCCTCGCTGTTGCTCGGTGAAGAGAGTGTCTGTGTATCGCAGAGGCTTCTCGTCGGTTACGCTGTGAATGTTGGGATGGGTTTGACGCACGAGACAGTCGACAAGAGTTGTCTTTCCATGATGGAGATGCCCCAGAAGGACAACGTTGCGAATCAGGTGGGGGGTGTCCATCATATCGGCGAGAAATTCAATGTTATAGGTGGTTTCGGGTAATTCCTGCTCTTTTATTTGGAATTTACATCTTTTTGTTGGGGCGATTAGGGGCTTGTCCAGGGGCTGGGCGTCCTCTTCTTGAACCAGGGTTTCCACCTGAATATCAAATTGGAAAATAAAATAATCACTGTTGAAATGTGGCATATTTCAGTCTAATGAGATCTGTCGATTTAATACTCACATCGGGGCCATACACTTCTAGAGCACTTGGATAATATCTCTTATCCTCGTGCAAAACCACCGACATCGACTGCTGCTCCATATTGTCCCTCTGCTCATCCTTATCCTCCTCCATCTCCTCATCCGATCGATCTCGCTCGTCAGTATCATCTCCAACATTGTCAAATTCATTTTCGTCTTCAGATTCAGAGGCTAAATCAGGACCGATATAATTGCCAAACTCGTCGTAGAGATCGGCATCCATTGTCAGTAGACAGGCTTAGCCTTAGTTGTACCGAGAAAACAATTTCATTGGAGATTGCGCGTGGTTTTATAGAATTAATTAGCGAATTGATGACATGTAAATATTGTTTGGGCACCCGGTGCACGAACATAACCTAACTGACTTCATGAATTCGACCCTGAACATTTATTACATGCACCCAACAATCATCAATGGAACGTACCTGATTAATACTGTTTCAATCTGTTGAATATACAATTAATTAATTGATTAATATACACTAGTACTCGCTGCTCACGAGTCAACGACAACAAATAAATTCCCTCCAGCAAATGATCCACGAGAAGCTCCTCTGAGCGGCGTGGAGCATCAAATGTACACACAGCTCTGTCGATAAGGTATAATTAATTTCTCAGTGACCATCCACTGGTAACAATTGTATTTTTTTCATTCTCGTCAAAACAGATAGACCAAGTGGATCCTCATAAACTACCGCCACCCAAAATATTACATGAATTCAACATGTTAAATTAATTTAACAATCAACTAAATCTTTTTAATAAATAAATGGCACACGTGCACCTGCGCAAAAGACTCATAATCCGGAAATAAATTCGTGGGGGGCTCCAGCAGCGCCCCAGACCGCCGAGAATCCGAACTATATCTCCAAGCAAATCGATATTCCACTCAAATATTGACTTCGTGATTGTGTGTGGTGTGTGCCTGTGTCGCAGGCGAAACAGTAGTCAAGTTGCAATGCGTTTTTAACATCTTGTGGAACGGAGTGCCGAGGAAACAACGGAATAACAAGTGTACGACAATAAACCGAGCGTACCGTGCTTATTGGTGACGACAAACTGAGGTCACAATGAATTTGGTGGCGAGTGTTGTGTTAATATTCCTGATTGGATACTCGTACGCGAGCTGTGATCTGACACAGACCTCCTTCAACGATCATGGAGGTGATTTTTCTCGTCTCTCCCCCGCATTCTTCTCCCAACGAGAGAAACAATTTCCACTCACTCCTGCTATTTCCACGTTTGTCTCTGTTTTATTTTCCATTATTTTTATTGCCACAAGTAATTATGGAACTGTTCAGTCAGTAGGTGAATGCCATTATCATTTTCATTTGTCATATTACGTTTATGGTGCAGTGGAGAGGGCCCCTCTACCTCCCGTGTCTCAATGAGAGCACCTGTGATGGCGAATTCATCATACTATACTCCTCCGTGACACACTCTACACTCCAATTACCAATACTATATATTTTGTTCACGTTTAATGGGAATATTATGATATAATTTTTGCCTTTGACGTTGCGAAATCGATATCAAAGCCCATAAAGTGGGCTCGAATTACAAGAGTGTACACCCCCTTATAGGGTAAACTCTTGAAAACGAGTGCTCACTTTCCAATATTCATTGATTTTTTTTTTGTTAATGAAAAGAAGAAAAAAAGAAACTCACGATTGCATTGCATTATGTTTAATCCTCCAGCAGACACTTTACAGCGATTGTAGCAGTGGAGATGATGAGTTTGGTGAATTGTATTAATTTGTCATTCCATTTTTTTTTTGTCTGAATGGCCACTCCAGTTCCAAGACTGCATCTGGAGAGTCTCGAGGCTGGTTATCACGGCGTAGTGAACGAGAATGAGACTCTGGTGAAGGTGACTCCCCAGATATGTGCACTGGGTGCAAAAGTTTGCTCCTTCCGCATAGCGAACAAACATCACGGCGATGCGCCCTTTAAAATCATGGTCAAGGAGAAGGGTATTGCGGAATTGAGGGCATTGAGAGTTCTCAATTGTGAAAAACGACGAAATTATAAATTCGATATAGCTGCTGTCGCCTGCAATGGAGCACAATCGGAGAAGTATGTTTGATGGTGTATGCCGAATCAATAGAGCAATCCCATTCCCTCTGATAAAGAAGATTATAATTTTTTTTTTAATTTTGAAGCCATTCATTTGAGTAGAAAAGCCTTAAGTACTTGGGAGGAAAAATGATTTTCATTCGAAAGATCTGACCACTCGATTAAAGTCGAGATCATAAAACTCCCAGAGAACTGATCGTATCAGGCTCATTCCCTTTTTTTTTTGAATAAGTAATTCAGTTGGTAAGTGAAACGAGAAGAGGGTGACAATTTTGAATAGGAATAAAGGAGTTGAAATCCTTGAATTTTCTCTGCGCTTTAAACTTTTATCAATAATTATCGGGGATCTGTTATATTACGTAGAAAATAGATTTGTTGGATCTGCCCCTGTTAAATCTTCTGCTGTCCTTCTGAGACCCCCTAAACCCCTGCCGACAATGTTAATTCCCAAAAATCTGACGTAGCAAACGGATTTACCCCTATTATTAAAATACTTTCAGTGCGACTGTACACATAACGGTGGAAGATGTGAACGAGTATGCCCCCCAGTTTCTCCAACCGGCCTACGTGAGTACAGTGGACGAGGGTCGTCTCTACGACGAAGTGGTTCGCGTCGAGGCGTCAGATCGTGACTGTACCCCAACCTTCGGTGATGTATGTAAGTATGAAATTCTAACAGCAGATCAGCCATTTGTCATTGACAATGAGGGAGCAATAAAAAATACGGAGCCACTGGATTACGAGAGATCGCACAATTACATCTTGAGCGTGGTGGCTTATGATTGTGGAATGAAACAATCAGCCCCAGCAATGGTGACAGTGAAAGTCAATAGAGTGTGCTCGCCCGGATGGCGAGGAATTCCCGAGCGAGTTGATTACGCAGCTGGGGCTGGCTCGCAAGCGTTGATCCCGTCAGCGAGGCTGGAGCTCTGCGACGCTCCCTGTATTCTGAGTAATCTACGGGCCACCTTGACCCTGGCCACCGATCACATTGGCAAGGGCTGCGATAGAGACACTTATGGGGTTGACAGCCAGAGGAAATTGTGCGGTGCCTCCAGAGAGAGTGTTGATCTCCTGCCAACGCCTGGTCCCATGACCACCTGGACCTCATCGTTGTCTCGGGACGAGGGCAGAGAGGCCGACGAAATATTTGAATTCGATGGGAGCAGTTCGGCCGCTATCATTCCAACAGAAGTCCTCGATCACACTCTCGCGCAAAAATTCACCATTGGCGTCTGGATCAAGCACCGACCGCGTCCCCGCCAGGATCCCCACGTCAAAGAGCACATTCTCTGCGCCGCCGATGATCACAGTGAGTATACCCCACCATTTATCCAGTATTTTGTATGCAGAATGATGCAGCGAGCGAGTCAACCCCTCTTGGAAATTGCTGCCTTTTTTTTTCGCCATTGGAGAGAAGAAAAATTCTCTAACAATGACTCAGAAGATTCTGGTAGGTAGAATGGGGGCGAGTGGATGTGGGTGTGACTCATTGTGGGTCGGGCGAAAAATTCTCCCCCAAAAAGCTGGATAAACGAGTAGAGAACTCCCCATGAATTTCCAAGAGGGTGAGACTGATCCCTTGACTCATCCCCAATATTTCATAATTTTTCCTTGAATTACGAACAGAAATGAATCGTCATCACTATGCCCTCTTCATCCGCAACTGTCGACTGATACTCCTCCTACGACGTGACTTCTCCGAGGGTGATCCCAATATATTCCGTCCTGCCGAGTGGCGTTGGAAGCTCCCCCAGGTCTGCGACGATCGTTGGCACAATTTTGCCATCCAAGTGGATTTCCCCCGGGTAAGCCTATTCATTGACGGCGAAGAGTGGCACACAGATGATAAAAATCCCGAAGTCATAGATGACTGGCCCCTCCATCCAGCAAAGGGTGTCAACACAACTCTCGTGGTTGGGGCTTGTTGGCAGGGCTCGGACAACAAAACTAAACACCACTTTCGTGGTTATCTGGCGGGTCTGTCAGTGCTCGTCGGTAGAAATGAAAAACCCGAAGTATTGACATGTTTGCGGAGATGCCAAGAGGGTATTCACGTGCCCTCAATGGATCTCCTCCAGCCGGGCACCCAGTTACTGACAAACTCCGATTTAACAGAAGTAAGAATTGACGGTGACAATCACACAAATGTCGAGACACTTTTACGTCGTATAGGTTATTCAAATGACCGTCGTTTCCCCACCCCCGGCAGACGTAATTTCCGGTTAGATACGACAATTGTGTGCGAGGGTAGTGAGGAACGTCCCCTAACAGTGCCCACTGTACAATCCTATGTCACAGTTCTGCCACCCCCGCGTCCCGGTATAACGGTAAATGGTACATCATATGTTGCGCGTGAATACGCTGACTTCCGTCTAGGTGTTAGAGTCTTTCCTGACGCACGTGTAACAGCTGGGACAGCGGCGAGACTTGATGCGTGTGCTGTCAGTGTTTATCCGAGTTTAAATCCAGATCATGAGACACTTGGTCTACCCACTGATACACTCCACCAATTCCGATCAATATCACCGAGAATTGATCGCGATGGGGTTGTGCTGTCGGGCGCTGATACGCCTTACAAATATCAACAGCTGATTCGTCTGATAACATATACCAATAGAAAGCCAGCTTATTATCTTGATCGGGTGTTCAAGCTGACCTGCTCAGAGCTCAGCGGCAGATTTGCGAGTAATGAGTATGTACAGACATTGGCGGTCATTCATCCGAAGGAAAAACCCACATCACCACCACGTCAATCCACTGAATCTCTGCCGATGGCCAAAATCCTTGAGCCACTACCCGGCCATTCACAACTGTCAAGACATCATGCAGATATTTCCGATGAATATTCGACGATTAATCTACGCGAGGGAAGTAGAACATTGTCTGGATCTGGGGGCAGTCATGCGATAACTATTGTTGCCGCTGCATGCATTGGATTTCTTCTGCTTATGGCAGTTGTTGGTGCTGCCAGGGTACGAGGGGCTGCTAAACAGAGGCGAACAGCTGGCGATGAACTCGCTGCCGAGACCGAAATGGCTTGGGATGATTCTGGCCTCGCTATCACTGTCAATCCCATGGATCGTTTGTCTGATAATAATCCACAGAATTCACATCAGAGGGATGAAGATGCTGAGGACTCGGCAACATCTGACTCGGAGGATGACTCCTTCAGGGATGATGATCTTGATACCACAGATTGTGAGAATGACTGCGATCTGACTAATGGCAGACATCGACGTCATCACAATGCTCCCCATGATCTTGAGTGGGATCACGATCATGGGGTTTAATAATTTTGTCAATTTGGGGAATTTCATTATTGACGTAATTTTTTCAAATAATTCGGTGTTAAGGGGAGTACTCAACGTTAATAATAGGATGGGTCAGTGGAGATTGTGAATGTCATACTGAGGACTATTTCCCCTCCCAACTTTGTTGATTACTTTTCTCTGTGGTTTCGTTATTTTTTAACGTCACCTTTTCCTTTCATTCTCCTACGTTTGTTATGCTTCTATCGTAATCGACGCTTTTCGCTGCTATCGTTATCGATTATGTGGGGTTTTATGATTATTGTGGGATTTTTAATGATTTTTATTTTCTTTATTTTTCGTGGGTAATTCTAAAAATATGAGCGTCGTATTATATCCGTCCCTCGTAGATGGAATTCTCGAGTAGTGAATACATGTTGGATATATAATGATATGAATTATTATAATCGTTAGTACTCTGCTTGAGCACCGTTTGAACAGAACAAGATTTATAAAAGTGCGTGCACGCTTATTTAATATAGGTTTACTCTTTCTACCCATTAATATTTCGTCGCATCGGCGATTGGTAGATTATCAACGGTAAAGGGTGTATGCAGTTGATTATTAACACAGATAATGATGAGTGAGAGGAGGTAAAAAAAAATAATAATACTAATAATGGAACAGCAATTTCGTCATCATTCATGCGTTATTGAGAACAAATATAACTTTGAATATATTTCAATTCTTCACGTGTGGCCGGAAATAGAGGACTTTATTTTTCAGCTAATGAATCATTGCTACTCTGCCATATCCCAGTTAACTCGATAGTATTTAATGCTTATTCATAATTTTATCTGACTCATTGTATTGAATAATATTGTTACGGTTGATTGGTAATATAAGTTCGATGGGTTTTGTGAGAGTGACAATCGTGTGATAGAAATTTATAAGCGATCAATTATTGGGTAATTGTTGAATCATCTACTTAATACGATTTTTAGGATTTCCCGTGAATTTTTGGCCATTGCCAAAAACAAAAATTGTTAATGATTGATTTTTATTTTAACGCATTTATTTTTTGTTTATCCTACGTGTGGAAAATTAAATGAACATTCTAGGAGCTTCTCAGAGTTATAGGTGAGAAATAATAACCCATCCGACTTATAATCTTTGGCCGTAAACTAGAGATATTATAGCATATCCATATACATTGATATTCATCAAATTATTCATCCCAATTGTTTCGTTTCAAAATAATACCCTCTAGATAATTTGACGCGATCTGACATGCCATATTAAATTATAAGTAATTTATTAATATGATTTCGATATTTGTTTCCTTTTTTCCATAATTTTTGCATTTTTTTTTACAAGAAAATTTATCACTTCTGTTTACATATACATATACGTATGTATTCCAGAATATTTATAACTACATACATGGAAATCCGCTCGTTTGATTTTCGTCAATCACAATTGGTATTTCGTTATTCATTGTTTTTTTTTTTCAATAATTTAACATCATCTGCCTCTCATGAAAATTTATTGCTCTCTAACTCAAGTGCAGGGGGTTACTGATGATTATTAAAAAAACGAGAAATCAATTCAATTGTAATATCAATTTTTTACGTAAACTACTGCGAATCATTCGAATATTCCAATTCTAAATCTCCTAGTGCATTATCAGATATTGGAAAAATTGAACTCTTCATTTGCTCTAATGAATGGATTACAAATGTATGTAATTATAATGAAAAAATTGAGCATCAGACGGATAATCCTAATAATTTGTGTATGGATATCAATACTTCATAGAATCTATGAGACAATTTATTTTTTCAATATGCATATCATATCATTTTTATAGGACAACTGTCCAGTTTTTCAACAAATGAACATTGAAGGGAGAAAAATAATAATAAAATGTAAAAAAAAAATTAATGGGGTGACATGCAGTCCTATATTATCACTCAGATATTGCGACTGTTGCATTAATTTTCTCGTAATCTTTTTACAATACTTCCACTTTTATTTACCCCTAACGCCCTCAGACCCCTCTCCGCAAATATGCAATTGCACTAAGGACTACACATGAAATGATTATGGTGAACAAAAAAAAATTAATTACCTAGAAGCCTGTGTCTCGAGTCAAGTTTCGACTGCATCAGTAATTGAAATATTTTTTCCAATAATACAAGATCTGCTTTTATAAATTTTACACTAAAAACAAAACCATAGTTTATATGAATAAAGACTATTTCTCGAGGGAAATTACTCACAAGGAAGAACAATTAATTTGTACATCAAATTAATAAATTAATTATTGCAATTGGATTTTCAATAATTTTCAATGAGATAGGGACTCTATCATTCAAATAGTTTATTATTTCCATAGAAATTTATTAGTTTGGAAATTTAATTGCCTTTATTACTGGAATTTTTACTCCAGGAGAGAGATTATTTGTCGATTGACAATTTGCGATTACTGCAAATTAATCAAGTTCTTAATGCATTTTAATTCAATAGTATTTTCGTTTGTGTGTGATAAGAGGGCAGGTAAATTTGTTGTATCAATTGCAAAAATAATTAGGCAATTACACCGAGACAGAGAATGTACTTAAACAAAGTCACAAATGGCAATTGTAGATTGAACAAATAAAATTTAATGAAAAAAAAAGTGGGGGGAAAAAAAATAATAATAATTAGACGATATGGTGTATTAGTTTAATGACATACGAAGAAAAAAAAAATGACTAAATTTAACGGAAAAAAAAATGGATGAATATATTATAAATAGTTTGTTTGCCGAAAACGTCGATATGAATTAATGATCATGTAATTGTATTTATTAGGCGTCAAAATATGCACATCCACATATTTATCATATATGTGAAACCTATATTGAATACCCAGATAATTTATGTGCTCGTAGGTTTTTTTTCACAATCTAATGTGAAAAGAGACATTTGGTTGGAGAGTTTCAGCCATCCACTCCCACTGACGTGCATGCAAAACACGCTACAAATTATACGTAATTAAGTGATATTCGACAGAGTTGAAAATACCGTCAACAAACTGATAATTGTCAGAGTGTACTGAGACAAAAGAATTATTTTCTCTACATATTTAATTGCTTGAGGGAAGTCTTTGTCTCTCCGGAGTGGGCGAAATCGGGCGATTTTAAAGAAGAAATTAAATTCAGACAACCAAATTCCTCCAGAGGATAATTAAATTCATCATGAGCCTCCCTAAACCTTCTTCGTAATTACTAAAATAAAAAAAATAATTATTATTGAAGCACACGCAACGTCACATAAAATACAATAATCGTAGAGAGCTAATGATTCCTTCTGAGGGCTTGGACTTGGAGAAAAATAGACAATTCTCTCGAGCAATTGAATATTTGTGGGGAATAATTTTTTTTCTCGACGTACCAATTTCACCAGAAATGAGAATAAATATCTCCCAGAATTTTGGACGCTTGAGAACGCCGCAACTAATACTTCCAGGTGCAAAATATCAAGTAATCAACCGATGAGAGGAAAAAAGGATAAATATTCTCCCCCATAATTTCGATAATCGTGATTATAATTTAAGCCCCTGATTTATATTCTCGAAAATGACAGAAATTATTTGAATCTCCATGTTCGTTGGTCGGGCCGGTGGTTTGATATTGTGCATCTCGAATGAACCATGGAATTTGATGAGTGGGCGGATAATTAAGAGAAAAAAAAAACAACACTAGCTGTCAGGTGGAGAACAAGAGCTAGCCTATTACCGAAACATTACTGCGAGCTAATTTGAATATTCCCTCCTAATGAAAAAAAAAAGAATATGAAAAATATAAGATTAATCGTATTCTAACTGTAAGATTACTATAATAGCACATTTAAGGAATTAATGATAATGGTAAAAAATAAATGACTAATAAAAAAAAAGAATAAAATTGAATTATCATATGCTAACCGTGTTTCAATGATAATAATACTGATGGTAAGCGCTTTGACTTGCTTAGAATCAAGAATGAACAATAATAACAGATGTAAGTAAAATGGCAAATGTGGGTTTTAAAAAAAAGGAAAAATAATAGAAAAATGAGCTCGAAATTTCAACAGCAGTCTATGAGTTTGTGACGCACACCACGTGTCAAAATACACAAATTTATTATTCAGTTGAACAAGAATGGAACAACTACGAAACTCGAACTGGTCAGATAATAACATTGATAATGTGCGATAATTATCGTTAGCGATTGTAGAACATACACGCGCATATAGAAGCTGCACAGATTAGAGGTATAGAGTATTACCTAAACACACGTATAAATATCACTAAGACATCAACTGTATTTGTTTAATAAAGATGTACATTCGAAAAAAAAACTGCTTCCGATCTTTTTAATCCTCAGATGAGCCAATGATTGCGGGAATGAGTGAGAGAAGGGATTGCCTAAAATTAATTAACTGCAGATAAAATAAATGAGATAATCAATATTGTAAGCAAACTAACGCGAGTAAAAATAATTGGTCAACAGAAAAAAATATTTCCTAACGTGTGATTAAAAAAGCAGACACTTCCATTTTATTATGATAAATAATTAAAGATTTATTGAACCAGAACGAATACGATATCGACATAAACTAAATACAGGCGATAAATGTTCAATTCGACGACGAAGAAACTGCATATGTACATACTTATAACCGACAAAATGACGAATAATTTAAGTGAAATGGAGAAATGTGACGAGGAAATTATCACGACTGAAAAAAAAACGATAAAATAATCGTTCCTCTCCTTCTGTCAATGGGTAGCGTTGATTTTTAAGACTGAGGGCATGAGTTAACATCAGCAAACGACTATTGTCGTTTGTTCTCCACTGTTTAGTGAAAACAATTTGATATTCTTCGCGCTCCAGTACAACAGAGCTCCCTGGCATACTATACTCCATACGTATGGTATAAAAAACTCTTCAGGCTGCTCCTCCTCCACATATCTGAACTTTAACTCTGGGAATTTCTATGGAGTAGAAAAATAAATGTAGGACAATAATTTCGTGCGAATCATTAGCGGTAGGCCATTAAATTTGCCCCCTCAAAATTGTCAAGTTTAATTGTCAAATAAATTATAATTACTCTCAGTCGATCCTTGGGCCACTGCATCGTCCCCTGTTTTATCGCAGCCAATACTTGGCTTACACCGATTTGTGATTGATCAGTCTGTTCTAATTTGTACGAAAAAAAATTGATGACCTGAAATTCGTAATAATCACCATTACCCACGCGTTCATAAATTCTAGTATTCAACGTTGGCAGGGCTTTCTCGACTCACCGAATAAATATTCTGAATGATATCCTGAAAGGCAGAATGCGTCCTGAATCCTTGAAATATATCCTTCTTATACAACAGAGTGTAGACTAAATTTGGATTGTGTGCGAGTCGATGAGTCAAACAGCTGTTGATAATTTCCAGTACCATCCTGAGTACCTCCTCGAGTATAGTGAGATCCTGAATGAGATCCGAATTGGCGTTGGCACCTCCGTTAACATTGACAACAGTCGCATCAGAGCTCGACTGGCTCTGAATTTTAACTTCGAGTCTTGCGTGCTTTCTGGCAAGTGTCTCGAACAAACTCAACAGTCTTTGGCTGACGTACGGATGCAGAGATCTAAATTGCGCGGACATATTGGCTAGGGCCGCTAAGCAATTAGTGTGAAGATATTTGTCACGCATTTTCAACATGTTGTATTGTATCGTCCGAATAACAACGAGAATCAAAAGCCCACCGAGAGATATTTCACTGATGCATCTCTCTGTGTACCACGTCACACCCTTCAACATCTGGAAGGTAATTTCTCTTCAATTGAATGATCACCAATTTTTTAATTTTAATTCTGGCTGCACTTACAATTTCATGAACTCTCTTGTTGAACGAGTCGTCTTCGCTGAGTATTAGGAGAATAATGAGTGACATATAGATATGATGAGATGTATTGTCCGGGGCGTGATAGAGAATCTGTAAAATTGGAGTCACCTGAAATAACAATCATCAAAATTACTTACTATCTCATTTTTCCACAAAAAAATACTGCACTTTGGGAATAATACAAATCGTTATTAAACCGAGGGAGACCCCCCTCAGTAATATTATTGTTAAATAATTAATTGAGATCGTTGGATGAAGTGAGTACTCACCAACAGCTGAATGTCTGTGCGTTTGATGATGTGCCCTTTGACACTGGGATTTCTGTGCAGAAGCATGTACAGCAGGAGTGTAACTTCATCGCTATTGGATACTTTACATATCGTATTGTACAATTTATCAAAATTAAATCTAAATGGTATGACTGCCTTGGTCGGCATAATTGTTTGATCATCCTGAATGTTGTTGAAGGAAAATAATGCGTCTCTGTATGGATTGTGAGTTGTGGTGCAGTGATTGGTCAAGACTAATAGCAGTAATAATGATTGACTAGCTAGCGGTGTTTGGGTGTCTCGTTTTTTGTCGTCATCCTCGGTGGCACCATTACTGGACACTTGGATGTTTTTCAAGGTATTGCCCATACCCATTGTGATAACATTCCACAGTCCAGCTGAAATTGAAAATGATAATTGAATTATTTGAACTGTCCAACTTCTGGCCATTCCAATTTTTTTAAAGCTTCCGCTGTAAAATTGCTGCAATAGGTTTTCCTCTCAGTTTCAATGATAATATTTTAATAATAATTGTAATTGTTTAATTATAACGATTTCAAGTAATGCAGGCGGATTAATTTCATGGAAAAATCACTTCCTATCGGGAAGTTAGAGTGTTATCCCAAATATTTACCTGCAATATTGAAAACAATACTCCCTCCGGCTTCCCTGGCCAAGAGGCCAGGTGGTGCATGTTCCTGCTGTGCGAAATTATGCAGGAGGGTACAAACAACAACAGGAGCATGCATACTAGCCTCATGATTCATGACGATTCTGTAAACAGTGCTGTACTCAGCAGAGGTCTGGGAAAACAGTTGAACCGATAGCAACACGAGAAGGCAATTGACAGCCTCAAGATGGACAACATAAGTGAATTCACAAAGAGGAACGTCAATGATTATCTCAATGAGGGCCTCAAACAGAGATTCCAGTTTCAGTACTGGAGCTTTGTTGGCCTCGTCAGCTGACTCATTGGGTAATGTCTCAGCGTGTTTGATCATTTCCATTTCGCCCACAGTTTCCACGAGATACTTCAGTATACATCTCACAGCAAATAGCGCATTGTACGTCTGCCAGGCTGACATTATATTCTGATTGCTCACTGAGGCCAACAGCTCGCTGGTTCTCATCAGTGTCACTTGAATTAGGGAGCCAAAATTCCCTGATGACAAATTGTTCGTCAACAATCGCTGGCATATTCCGTCCAGTCGTGAATCTAATTCTATCTGTTCGTTTCGTGTGACTGGTGGTCGCATGTTGAAGGAGAGAAAGCGACTCCAGAAGGGATCGTCTGGAGCTATCGATTCCTTAGCACAAAAACTCTCCAGGCAGACATTTCGCGATAAATCGTCATAACGACTTGCTGATGTACCCATATCTCTACGTGTTTGGTGTCTTTATCCTCTGAAAAATTATATTCGCTGGCTCAATTATCACGAGACCTTCCCACAGGATGTTTTTCAATCACAAAAATCAACGCCAGCGATTCAGCCTACTTGTCATTATTCTGATTTTGTGAAAATGTCTGTACATTGGAAAAGTTGGGGAACTTCTGTGGGAGAGATAATAGAATTGTCTAAAGATTCCGGTAATGGATACTCCATTTTGTAAGTACTCTCTACACTTTTATTTTGTAAATAAATACCGGAGCACTTGAAATTTGCACATATGTTGGAGCCCAATTTTCTTTCTGTCCTTGGTATATGCTAGAAGCATCGATCATCGATCCTCACTAGACAAGAAAGGATTGAATGAATTAAGTCATTCGATGATGAAAAAATCTACAAAGAAAATTGACTATTTTTTCGGTTTTTTTTAATGCATTTAACCTCTTCCATGAGTCAACTTATCCAGTGATAGTGTAATGTGTAGAAAAATGTTGAGAATATATTCCCTCAAACTGGGCTAATTCGTTTGGCTCTGAGATTCCAAGAAATTTTTGCGGATAAAGGTTGTGAGATAGTGTGAATCTTCAATAACTTACAAAAAAATTAGGAAATAGCCGAAGTATCTTGTCATGTCAACGTTTAGACTTTAGACACTCTCGTTTCTGCCAACAGAGTGCGGCAGTCTAGCCTCCGCGGTGTGTATGTGGGTGTGACGTTGTCACAATCCAATTTTCCCAACTCCGACAACAATATCTCGTAAAAGAATTATTATCTACGGAAATTTCCAGCTTATCTGCAATTGCGACTGTTCAGGCGGTCGCTCTGTGTGATAATGAGTGAATTTTAATTAATCAGTTGATTACCAATTGACTAAATGGAAGTAGAATTTATTCTAGAATCGCCTCAAATCTCCAGGAAAATTCTAGAAAATGCTGACTGTCTCCAGCAATTTTTTTATTAAAATGATTGAACCCGAATTAAATGTTTATCTCTTATCATTTTGCATTCATCCAGGAACTTTCTCAAATTATAGGTGGGTGAGGAGGTGTCACTGATCACAGGCCCCAGACGTGGACCTACTCAAGTGAATCTAAAGTTAAATTGTTCAAATTAAATGAATAATCGAGTCGTACATAAACAAAAACAGGAGATCTTACTTCCCAGCTCCTCACATCAGCTGATCTCGGCCAGAATTTCCCTTCTCCAATGCCATTGCGACCGATGGGGTAATGACGTTCAGGTGACTCATGTCGTAATGGGAGTATTGGATTCCCAGAACCCAGCTGCGCGTGACGCCAATGTAATCGCCAAAAACCCATTGAGCTCGCTATCATTCTCAGAACTGAAAAATGACCCCAATGACCTTGAGACTAGAAAACTGCTGGCATTCCCCCGTTTCCCTGCTCACTCCAGCTGATAGGATCGAGTAGGCTGGCCGATCTCCGGAGATTGCGATAAAACTGTGGAAATATCGCCTACACTCTGACGTGATGGATCACGTGTCGACCCCCAGAGGTCACAGAACTAGATACCACTTCTGGGAGAGCCAAAACATTTGAAAAAACTCAATATCCAACATCTTCAACCCGAGAGTCAAGACCTGAAATGATTCCCAAACATTTACGCCATCGACGGCCTCAAAACTTGAAGAACTTTTGTACCCAGCTGATAACCGGAAGTCCGGCAGGTTTCGTGGGAAATTCAATTGCTGTTTGCTACCACCGAAAATTGTTCTCGCTGTTGAACAAAGTGAGAGCCGAAAGAGAAGGAATAATGGGGAAAAAAATAGAAGGGGCGCGGCCTCCCGGAGGGGAAAATGAAAATACCTTCGAGTTTATTTCATCCCCTCTCCAGCAATTGTCCACTTGTAATTGTAACCCCCACTCCGAGGAGCCGCGAGTGAATGCCTCAGCCCGACGAACACTTGTGCGATGGTATATATGGTATTGCGCATGTACAGAAGCGTCAGTTCTGCTCGGACTTTGGACACGTGAACAAGATTTCAAGAGGAGAAAGTTTTTCTTTTGATTGGTCCGCTCATTGTATGGGTGAGTACAATATTTATAATAAATTGTTGAAATTGTTGTTGACGAGATGAGCTCTAATTTAAGAACACGACGTACCCAATGGCTCCAGGAGTTCGCCTCGTTGCGGATGTCGAGGAGAAATAAAAGTGTGAATACTTTACATTTTTATGGCTTCGGGGAATTTCCACTGCGAAGTTCCCGGGTACAACGGGCTCAGCTTGTTTTGCGACCTTTGACGGGCCTCTTTCTCTACGTCAGAGGCGTATTTGTCCTATTAAAGAACCAATGACCTCGCCCCGTCACCGCGTGACCTTTTATTTTTCGCATCCATCGGTAGTCATCCTCTCATCTGTTAAAAATCCTCCACCCAATCGTCACAACTGTCTCCTTCCACTGTCACGTTGACAGATTTTTCATCGCTTCCTAGAATTTTTTATTTACCTTCTTATGGTTAATTTAACCGTCAGAGCGTGTAATTACTTATTTTCCAATTTCCCTTATCGGGACGTTAAGACGCAGTTAATTATCATTTCCTCCCTCGATATCGTGTGACGTGAATTCAGTTCAGCTGATACGAGAACAAAGTGGATGATTTATGACGGGAGAACGTGGCATGTCAGGATCTCCATATGTATCAACAAAATG
This sequence comes from Psyttalia concolor, assembly GCA_030522845.1. Taxonomy (NCBI): domain Eukaryota; kingdom Metazoa; phylum Arthropoda; class Insecta; order Hymenoptera; family Braconidae; genus Psyttalia; species Psyttalia concolor. Next base: position 6,380 of record JAPYZM010000360.1, on the reverse strand, counting down.
TCCGCGAGACACGTGGACCTGGAGTTGTACACTCACTCCACAATATTGATTCGCACATGCGCGCCAGGTAATTTGACGCTGGAGTGATGTTTGAATGACGACTGGTGACTCATCGTCATGTGAGACGAGTAATTTGCGATAAGCCGATTATCTTGAGTTTCTCAGAAAATCTAAAATCCCCAGTGTTCAATGTTCACGGAAGAATGAGCTTATGCAACTCCTGGAGAATCAAGAAAAAGAATTAAACAATTTGGAGCTGTAGAACAAGTCCTGAATGAGTGGGGCAACCTGGGGGACTTGGGTCATCGAATCCACCTGATGGAATGTTAATTGCTATTATTAATTAATTATTGTTGTTCTTGCAGAGCGAGAGAAGAGTAAAAAACACGGTGAGAGCCCTGTGGAGCCGATAAGCAGCTGCAGGGATGAGAATGGATATTTGCCGACGGTGGGTCGTTGGGGTAGTGAGTGGCCGAGTTGACTCGAGTCGGCAGAGACATGGTGCCAGCCGCAGGGGCAGGCCCGGGGGCCCTGGATCAGGGGTGTTCCGCTACCCCTGCCGGTCTGGGCCCATTATGAGTCTAAAACGTTAACCGTGGATACTGTCGAACAGTATGAGGAATTAGCAGGCAGCGTAGAGCTGGAGACACAGCGTCTACTGCGCGAGCATCGCTACGATACCGTTGGCAATTTTCTGAGGTAAGAGGACCTGGGTCGATCTGTTATTAATGCAATAACTGACGATTCTCTTCTCCGAAGAGAAAGAAACGACAAAGCTCGCCAAAATTATCCTGCTTATTATCCACTTGTACTGATTTTCCTTTCTATCTGTTCACTAGGTTCTACAAGGACTTTAAGGATAATTCCGAGCCAATGGTAGAGCGTTTTTATCACAAATATCAGCCTCTGATAACGCGAAAACATCATACTTGTGTTGGTCTCGGCTTTGAGTTAATCAGCAGATTAAATGGGCTTGAGGAGAGATTCCCGGGTTTGACGAGTGGCCTTTACTTGGTATCATGTGAGGAGGTAATTTCAATTAATTTAATTTGATTGTAAAAGATAATTAAAACAAAATGAGATAAATTAAATGAAACATCTGTTGCAGACAATTGGTGACATTGAGGGCTACGTCGGTGGTCCGCCAGCAGCAGATATCGGCGAAAAGGAACACGTTCTTGTTTGTCTCAAGATCAATATCAATGGACGAACTGGTGTGTTGCTTCTCGATCCTGGCTATCATGTGGCGCGGGTTGTCACTGTCATGGCTGACAAATTGTATCCACACACCGGCTGGTTCACCCAGTCGGACGAGCCTGAATGCAAAAAAGAGTACAATTATTCTCTCTGCACGCAAGATCCGGATTACGTTGAGTGGCACGAGAAAGAAACACGTCCTGGTGCCTTAGAGCGCACTCAAGTCGCTCTGATTTACGTTGCAAGGCCGTATTTAACTGCCATCGATGTTACTGAGAGAAGAAATTTGGTGTACAATTTCAGGAGTTTGTTGGCCAGAGATACCAAGGGCCACGTCACTGCCGGTCTATATTTTTCATTGGTACTTGATAAGTCCCAGATGTTTACCATTTTTTACCAGACCAACAGTGGAAAGAGAAAAGTCAAGATGCCATTCAACAAATTTCGCACTCCATCCAAGGTGAACAATTGGTTTAAATCAAATTATTAATTAATTATATAGTGGATGATTATTTACAAATAATTATTGTCTTTGTTTGCAGACGGCCCTCACTGATGATGAACTTAATATGATTAACAAATGCGCTCGCCAAATGGACCTAACACTGGCAGACATGATGAGTCTTCTGTCAGCTCTGGCTGTTGTCATGAATGACACATCTTTCGTCGCCCAACTACTCGCGATAAATTCAAGAATTAACACCATCGCTGAAGATAATTAACAACAGTCGAATCAATGACGGAGGTGTCACAGTTATTTTATATTGTTTTCGCTTGCTATCCCTCGTACAATTATTTTATTATTATTGTTACTGTTATTTTTATGTTTATTCTGACCAGGGTTTACTTGACGACTCGACAAGACAACTGGACAAATTAATTTGGCGACCAAATTGTTTAATTGGACGTACTGTTTTTAGTACTGTAATTTTTCTTATGATTTTTATTGGTGTTCGTAATTTACGTGCCTTTTTATTAGACGGTATCGACGGTTAAATGGAGTACATTCTATTTTATTTTTTTTGGGCATCTTTTTTTATGGTAGAGGGTACTTTTGATTATAAATTAATCTGTATGGGTAATAACATTTGTCTTCGTTTCTTTCGTTTGAATAAATTGTGTGCAAACAAAATTCTCAATCTTTATATTTTTCCTTCCCCCTGTAGACGACATCAATTACTCCCAATGACGGAAAAATAACGAGGGTTTGAGGCACCAAGTCACTCAATAAAATATGCAGTTTCTTTTTTATTAGAAATATATACAGAAATATAATAACACTCTTTACAAATCTATAAAAGGCAATAATAGCCAAATAAAATGAGAAAAAAGAAAGACGTTGACGAATGAAGTCTTGGAGAGATTTTTTAACGTCACAATAAATGGATTGACCGATGAAACAATTACCTACGAATAGCATAAACATAATACTATCGTCAATATTGATTCTTCAATTGTGCTCTTATTGATTAATAGAACTGGCATCATCGGCAAATAGAAACGTGAGGAGTATTTGAAGAAATAAATCGTTTCGATAACCATCGAATGAATAATAAATAAAAAACACTTTTAGAATTTTTTTTTTCGTGAGACTTGTCAGTCAGAGAACATTACTACTTCATACTACGCTTGCTCAAGTGTACATTGTGTGTGTTGGATTAAAAAAAATGATGAATCTCCAACAGAGGAACAATTTTATAAGTAAGACACATTCAATGAACGCTCGAAAGACACCTCATTATTGCCAAGTCTGATATTACCGGACTCATCACTTGCTCTTCTCGACTGACTTCGCGATGAGTAGGCCGGACCTGTCGTCGTATTATTCAGTCCCTCCTCTTCCTCCTCGGAGTAGCTGTTCAATGGTGAATTGTGGATGGGTTCGAGGCCAATGATAACCCGGACATTATCCGGCAGATTGGATTCTACAGCCATCAATTGATGATAAATTCCCTCAGCCTTGGACAGGGCCCAGGGGAGTTCGATGTGGAGTGACAGATCATTAATGTGCTTCAATATCTCCGTAAATCCATACCGATTCTCCATCAAGGCACTCTTCTCAGTGTCAAGAATGGCAGCGCAAAGAAGCAGATGAAAATTTTTACAGGGCAAGTCCGTCCAGAGAACCTCCCACAACTTAATAATATCAATAGCATTGAATTCTCTCTTGAACAGCACAAGTAGCCAACGAAAGCAGAAGAACATATTCCCAGACTCGTGTTTGCTCAGGTACTGGGCCAGCTGGGGCTCAGTGATATTGAGCAGAGTGTGTAGTTGGCATAATTGCGCCTTCATCCCTGCCTGGTCCATCTCAAAATTCGAGCTGACCTTCTCCATAAATCCCACGAAACTCCAGAATGCATCGACCTCATTGTCCATCAGGCACAAAATTGGACTGAGTAGATCGCTCATGCCCTGAACATAGCCGAGATCAAAATTATACATGACATAAGTCATGAGGATATCGGAGAGCTGTCCCAAGTGGGGATTGTTATCACCAGAATAGTAGGGATGAGTTCTGTCAGTTCTGTTAACATCTTTCTCAATCAAACTCTTTCTATCCCTGTAATCCGAGAATCTATTCTCCTGATCGATTGACATAGACTTCCACTGCAACTTCATTCTGTAGTACTCGTCGGTTTTCACCTTGCGAAGTTCACTTCGTTCGAGGCTCGTTGAATTCCATGGGTAATACTTGAGAAGGAATTTCCAGACTTCGTATCGCAGAGAGGGAACAACACCTCCACGAAAGATAATTTCTTTGATTGCTCCAGGATTGGAGATTCTTCCTTCTGTATCCTTGCACCTGTCCCACTGCTCCTGGGAGAGAGGGGCTCCACGGGGACATGTGGGCCTCGGTGGGAGGATGAATTTTTGGTCCAGCTCACTTATCACTTCGTACTCTTCGCCGTTGGAGCCCGTTGAACTCAGGGGATGCTCACTTCTCAATTCAGCTGTTAGTGACCTATTGAGGAGATCGGCGACGGCCTCTTCCACTGGCTGCTTGACCGGCTCTTTGTAGATCCATATGTCCGCGAGCTTACTGAAGGCCTCCAGCGTCGTTTCGTAAGGACGATTGTGCAAATTTTTCACAAACTTCCAGACGTAGTCGGATGTGTTCTCCTGGAAGAGATCCAACTCGGCGAATGATTTATTCAGAACTGTGCTGTACTCGTCCAGTACGAGGTAGAGGTTCTTATCGGTTTTTGATTTGACGAATTTAATGAAACCCCGCAGGGAATTGACGAAACTCTCGGCGTTGGAGAGCTGAAAGAAGGCGACGTATGTTGTCCCGTCTCGTTGCATGAATATCAGCTGTTGGCCTCCGTGATTTATGCGAAATGACTTTAATTCGGAGAATGGTATGCGAACTATTCGGGGACGGGCGCCCAAGGAGTCTGGACCCTCGCATGAGGACGTGCGGGTACGACGAGTGTGAGATTCTACCACTGACCACTCGGGATCTTGGTCCTGGTGCTCCGAGACGAAGGACACTTCTATGGGCTTCCATTCGATGCATCTCCCAAAACTCTGTAAACAGTTTTTTTTTCAGGCTTTGTTCCCTCTTTTGTTAATTGTCTATGGCCCAGTCACTGTGTCATCGACCAATTACTTAGAGAGCTAGCAACTGGGGCATAACTACCTCAAAAGGGACAGGATTATATTTCCCTCTCTCACAGTCTAGTCTAGTCTAGACTACTACTTTGTCTACTAGGATTTTATGGGTGTTTTTGTCTTACGTATTCCACAATGTTCAAGGTTCCCAGGCTGTGCACTTCATCCTCCCTGATGTTTGCACCTCTTAGAACAACTCCCGTATGTATGCAGAGATCCTGAAAGACAACATTAATGTCTAGAGGAATATTTTGTTGCAATTGACGAATTAACTCCATTCACAACTGCGTATTATTTGTTCACATTTGAGGTTATGTTTACTCTTCACTGTAAATAAATTCTTTCTCCAACAACGGGAAATTATTCTTTACAGTTTAATTCTAATGTTGAGATGAATCATCCTCAACGTAAAAAAATACACATTTTATTCTCTAAATTGTCCCGTGAGAAAAATATAAACAGCTGGCCCTCTCTGCAGATGTAAAAAAAAATCTCGTCCTGCTGGATTTCAGAATTTTTAATGTTATTCCACGCGCTTTTCCTGCAAAATTATTATTGTCCAGGAAAAACTGACTTGGTGTTCTCCAAGGGTGCATAATAATAATGACAATGGCTGCTGAAAAATTCTTTTTAATTCTCAGTGTAATAATTACCTTCCCCACCTCCGTTGGCTCGAACATGTTCGGCGAGTGTTTTAATCGAGTGATTTTTAATAAAACTGATATCACTTGAGCTAGAAATTGCACTGATCATACTAAAGACGTAAATCTTTTATCCGCAGATGACAGCCAAGCAGGCACTGTACTAGAATTGCACATAGTACGCATGAACTGTAGGCTATTCCCCGGCACATTCATGAAGAGAAGAGGGAGTTCCATGTATAGTCGGGACAGGAGATTGTTTCTCAGGGGAGGGATTCTGCGCGTTTATGTCGACATAAAAACTATTTTTTTTTGTCCCATTAGATGGTGCTTCGGTCAACCAATGGACTAACTGGGTGCCTTTTGGAATATACAACAACACGTACAACAAAGTGGATGCGCAAAAATCTGCGTGCTCCAAAATTATAAAAGTAATAATAAATAACATTTAAGACATGAATCAATGTTATTCTGGATTAATATTTACCATTGAATGATCTCCATTACGTCAGTCTTAAAGAAAAGTGACACAATGCAGTCTGGAAGGGTATGTAGTGTCTACTCCGTGTTCATTCTGTTGATCATAATAGTATATTTCTCACCTAGGGAGGTAAAATAAAGGAGGCTTGCTCACCTGCAGAATTACCGCCCAAGCCGAAGGCGAGGGTGGTAAGCACGTGAGTAGGGCTCCTTCATTTTATTTTCCGTGGTGAGAACATGATTTTTCTCACCGCCGGAGGAGTAAAGTCACAGTTCCCTCCCGGATAGCGGGATATTAATAATCAAGAACTGGTTTTGATAAATTTTTGAAAACGAGCTATTTTAATGAATACCCTATATCTCGGGAACTAATGGGCCGATCAAGGTAAAATCAATTGCGTCTGAAAGGGCTCGAAGAGCTGTAACAGATTTTCCACTTTTTAACGA